>PVJX010005459.1:0-85322 GCA_004027295.1 Dolichotis patagonum
GGGGTGAGTCCATTTTGGAAACCTATGTCTAAAAATCTGCAAAGAAAGTTTGGAACTGAAGCTGATGCCCAAAGGACAAACTTACATCTTAAGAGGAATTTCATGTTTCATTAGAAAAAAAAGAAAAGGAAACACATGAGAAATGAGGCTGCA
The DNA here is from genome assembly GCA_004027295.1 of Dolichotis patagonum. NCBI lineage: Eukaryota > Metazoa > Chordata > Mammalia > Rodentia > Caviidae > Dolichotis > Dolichotis patagonum. Next base: position 154 of record PVJX010005459.1, read on the forward strand.
CACAAAGTTCTGAAACCGGAAGTCTGTTCTCACAAAAGGGAAAACAGAGGCAGAGGAGCAGTATGGCGGCAACGTCGATGCCAGATCTCAGCTCCACGTTCTCCTCCTGTGTTGCCACCCTCTTGACTTCACAGGGCCCAGCTCTGTCCTCCCTCTTGGCGACCTTGCTAACAGGCTTGTAGCTAGAGCTGCAAGAAGAGATGTGGCAGGACACTAAGGGCCCAAAAAAGACACCCAAGAAAGAGACCCTCCCTCTGCCCACGGGGATGTCTGGCACTGGCTGAGTTTCCCCTGCAGACCCAGCTAGCTCACACATGCATACATGCGCTCATGCGTGCACACAAACTTGCTGACATAACAAATACTGTTTCAGTAATATGTTTCCATCATTAAATCCGCTAGGCCACCAATTCTAGCTTGCTGGGGCTTGTCTTCATAGCAACCAATATTACCCTGCAAAGCATAATAGTTCTACCATTAGGCAGAGATTGAACCTCATATGTAAATCTGAGCATTGATTTAACTTGAAAATGTCTCCAATGGTTTAATCACAGATGCTTAATTTTCATTAACTTGGAGGTAGTAATATACAACAAAACAGGATGTAATAAAGCCAATTGAGACAATGTAGTGAAATTGGTACAGAACATCACAGCAGGTAACCAGGACAACAATAATAGGCACCATTGTATATCTCGTTATCTTCAAAATAGTTGTTCTTCTATTAGGTACAGCAAAATCAAAAGAAATACACAACATTATAGAATACATCAAAACAGAATATTGAATAGAGCTACACCATTAATCGGGACAAAGCAAAACGGCGATAAAAATATCTGCCTTCAGAGATAGTAGAAGGAAACTCCCCCCACTTGCTGTACCACATATGGTCACCTCCCAAGAGATGCTTGCGTGAGAACAGAACAAAACAAGACATACTGCTGCATAAACAGTAAAATTATTTTCGCAAGCCCATATTCCTCCTTCTAAGATACACTTTTTGTTGTATGATTTAGTCAGTGCTTCCCCAAGGTCAATTTGTTCCCTGAGAAAGTTGTAAACTGCCTTACTATCCCGAACATAGACATTCTGACTCCACTAACTGCCAACCGTCTGGCTTTAGGTACACTCTTTCACAGCACATCCACGTAATGGCTCAATCACATCTCTCACCACATGAAGCTGTTTTGAAGATTAATTCAGATATGAAATGAATGACATTGCCTATCATATAATAAGACATCAATAAATGTTAACTGTTAGTTTTGGGGGCACAGGGGTTTGTCTTGAGCAAAAGACCTCCTTTGTAGTTCAGGCTGGCCTGGAACTCTCTATATATCCCAGGCTGGCCTTGAACTATTGGCAATCCTCCTACCTCAGCCTTCCAAGTGCTGGGATTACTGGCGCACACCACCACACCCGGCTGTCCCTATTAGTTTATTGTCAACTACAACTTCCTGCCAGGAACTGGAGAGGGATACAATGAGAAAATGTGGCTGGGCTCTACGTCCTCTGATTAATATAAGTAATAAAAACTGGGAGCCTGAATGATTCACAGAACACAACCAAACCCATTTCCAGCCTCAGCTTCAGCTAAACAGGGTGAGTGAGGTACCAGCGCTGCCCAACTGGGCTTCTGGGACAAAAAAATCTAAATTATTTAAGGGGAGCAGTGAGTGACTTGGTGAGCATAGATCACGTATGCTGCGCTAGGTTCACCAGAGCCTCAAGGGGCGACGCCCAGCATCACTGCAGAGCCCTGCTGAATCCCAGCCCCAAACCGCAGCAGGCCATGGGATTTCTGAAACTCAAAGAACGTGTTAGACCCGTCATCTAGGAATCTAGATTATTTCAGTAAAACAGAGCTGCACTTCGGTTCTGTGAAATATTCTCTGTTCTCTCTCAGTGTAGTTTTGTTACAAATCCAATATACAGAGGTTTTAGGAAAAGACGTAGTTCAGGAACCAGGAAAACAAATAATCTACTTTCTATCTCAAGATATATCAGTATTTAATATATCTTAATAGGAAATTTATGTTTACCTATCTTTTAAAGCGAACATTTATTTCTCTCTCCTTCTAGGAAGATCTTCCCAGACAGATTGGAAAGAAAGAGAGGAAATGTATGAAATGGCAAGATTGGATATATCACAATTAGAGCAGGCACTTAGGGGCTGGGCTGTGACTCAGTGGTAGCGGACTTGCCCACCACGCATGAGGCCCGGTGTAGAGATGAAGACTAGAAAACAGTTTCATAAACTAAAATGAACACCCTATACATATTAGCGGTTTAAATCCACACAAGTAATAACAAGCGCTAAAGATGTTGTCCTTTCTCCCCAGGGAAAGACTATGACCATACGGTGGCCTCAGATCTACCCGTGAGAAATGGTGTTTGTCATTTGTAGAGAAACACAGCAAAAACCTGGACGTTTTCACGGACTGTCCAGGGGGTAGGTGAGGAATCAACAGTTGCTGCAGGAAGCTTTTCCTAGCCTTGTTCACTTTTCACAGCTTTCTGAAAAGTTCTTCCAAAGGCCAGAAGCTGATATTTAGTGCCCTGCACATGATGTTACCTCATCGAAGGCACAAGAGCACATCATGTCCTTGAAATGCAAAGAAGGGAAGGGGCCAGAAGCCACCTGGCAGCAATGCCCTCGTCTCACTTCACCCCAGCCAACCCTCCAAATAAAGACTATGATGAACATCTTTTATTATCCGGATACTCAACACAGACAATCTTTTATTGCTTTTTCCTGAGGCTACAACTTATATATCTAACTTTTTCCTTAGATATTTTAGCTTCATAATTCCTATCTCATCTCTCCAGTGTCTGCCTTTTCCCAACTCGAAGTATGAAACATAGGATCTCTCCTGTGAGCGGTCTCTGCCTACCACTTCGCAATGAAGCAAAAGCCTGCAAAGCACCCCATGCTGTGTTTGCACCCAGTGCCACGGCACACAGGAGGTCTCATGCGTGTAGTGTTTCTCTCCTTGTCGCAGACCTATAAGGTAGGTGAGAAGATGTTACCACAGTCCCTGCTCTGAGGCGGAGAACTGCGGCGGAAGGGGGTTGCTGGATCTGACTCCATGGGCAGGGGTGGGGACAGACGTACAGAGTGCTTGGTTACGTTTCTCATACGTTTCTCTTGAAGCTATGAAGTGAGAGAATTTAAATTCCTTCCAGAATTTCTGACTCTGGATTTTATATGCTATATAGACAACTGTTTGAATCTGAAATGTGACTTACAGAGATTCAGCAACGCCAATGCGGGTAACCAGAAAGCATTAAACGTTTGGCTGGGGGCGGAAAAGTAACCTAAGAGATTTAATATTTATACTATCCATTACTAAAGACAAATAAATGTGTAAACCTAATACCTAACAAAGGCCACGAGAGACATCCTAATGCAGAACGATAAAAGGAAATACCTGTGGGTCATTTTTTATAAGTAACATAAGATCATGAAACATGAACAGCTTCTCCATTAAAGTAATATGCTAATTGGAAAAATGACACATGCAATGACAGAAAGTCACACAATTCAAAGACGGACAAGCAAAAAGAAAGTTTTTTATGGTACCAATTCCTCAATTCCCCTTTCTCAGTTTCTTCTGTATCGCTCTAATTAATGAAATTTTGTATACTTTTACAAGTCTGTATACACAAAAGGTATCACAAACACACACAGGAGGAGCTTAGGTGTTTTTGCTTTTTTATTTTACACAAATAGCAGCATGCTTGCTTGCTTTCATTAAGAATACATCGGCATTTTTTCTGAATCAAGATGGCAGATGTACATTTTTCTAAATCAAGATGCACTTCGAAGAAAATTAATAGATTCCTTCCCCAACATAAGATCCCAAGGTCCCCAACTATTAGCTCTCCTTTCACAGAATTTGTTTCAGGGGCACAGACTGCATGACTAGAAGCTGGACACGGTGGTGCATGCCTGTCACCCATGTACTCTGGGAAGCTGAGGCAGGAGGATCTCACATTTAAGCCCAGCCTAGGCAATTTAGCAACTCAGCAAGATCCTGTATCAAAATAAATATAAAATCAGGGTGCTGGGGGCGGGTAGCTCAGTGTATGACTTGAGGGGGTGAGGGAAACATGCTCTTTCCATGAAAGTAAGTCACACCAAGTGTGACAGGATTTAAACAGCCCTGGAAGGGAGAGCATGGCACTCAGTGACTGGCCAGCATGTGGGCTTTTCCAGGGCTGCTCAAGTCACGGCTTCTCCAAGAGGATCCAAGAGCAGGAGCGGGAGCTCAAGACGAAGACGCAGCCCTTCGAAGCCTAATCGCAGAGCGAAATGCCTTTCTTTCTGCCACTTCCTGCCAGAAGGGCCTTACCAAGTCCACTCCCCATGCGTCAGAGAGACCACGCTCAGGCAGGGAGCTCTGGGTGCTGTTTCAGAGCCTGGCTTTCTCATTATCCCAGTACCTTGCAGTACTTTCCCCAGCAGCTCTGCAAATTCAGTAATCACCAGAGGTCAGCAGGAGGGTGCTCAGTAGGGTGTGTGCCGCATGGCGATGTCACGGTGAACCCCGTAATAGATGTAATTACAAAAGGCAAAGGGAAAGAGGATTACACAAAGATAAAAGACAAAAAGGAAACTAACTAACAACAGGCAACAATAGATCCACAAAGTTCCAGGCGAGGGAGTTGAGTTGTGAGGTGCAGGCTTTCCACTTATGGAGAGAGGAAAAACTACTCAACAAATAACTCTAAACCAAAATGATAATGATGATGATGATGATAACGATTTAATAAGTAAATTTCCAGAGCTCTGCTTCCAGGCATGATGGTGTAGCTGAGAAAAGACTTTCCACTTTGTTACAAACAAACAAAATATTTGCGCAAAATGCAGGAAATAACTTTTTAGATACCAGAGAACAGGCAGCATGAAATTGTGGTTCCTAAACAGAGAGGAACAAGGTGATCCTTAGAATTGTCCAACCCAGAGGCTGAGCCAAGACACAGGACGGCCAGAGCAGAGCTGACAGACTTCGCTCCTCACAGCACAATCGTGGCCATCGTGTCTCTACACCGAGGTCAGCTCCAGAGCCCAGATGGCGAGGGTGCAGGACAGCCGGCCGAGGCCCGCGCACCCCCTGGGAATCATGAGCTGGAAGACCCCATGTCTGCAGCGAGCCTGCTCTTTGTCTTGAACAGAGAACATGTCTTGAACAGAGACATGACTTCATCCTTTGGGGTTGTTTGCCGAACGCACAACCCTGATAAATAATCCAGGTAAAGAGTGGTCAGGACCTTGGTTCTTGGCTCGGCCAGCGAGGCGGGTGGGACGCATGGGAAACCGACCTGGACTGACACTAAGTGCTTTTCATCAAACTGAATCACATTAGCTGGATTGGAATGACAGCTCTAAACACCCGCTACCAATTTAAGAAACCAGACTGTTTATACTCCAATGTTTATTAATCAAGTAAGAGAATCAATGTTAGAAGGAGCGTTTAAGCGATAGATCCAAGAGTATAATTTTTTAAGCTCAGGAAATATAGGTAAGATATACTCTACTTCTTACACAAAAGGAAATTTAAGATTTAAATAGATTTTACTGTAATTCCTCTTTAATTACAGCTTGCTTTACTGGCGTATAAGTAATACCTCACCAACAAAGCTCCCAAGGAGCCCTGCTGTCTCTTGTTCTGCACTGGTAGGTGTTAAATGTCATACAGAAAGCTTATCTCAGTGTCTAGAACAGAAAGAAAAGTGTTCTGGGTATGTACTGCAGCATCCTCGAAGATTTTGTAAGACAGCCGGTTTAAAAAGATAAAAGGTAGCCACATCAAGAAATAGTTTCAGTTTCATACGGAGATCATTCTGAGCTGAAATAAGTTTTTTTTTTTAACAAAGAGAAAAACTGAGTATTTTGCATGAACATAAAATTCACTCAGATGGTCATGGGGTATATCTTACTGAATAAAAAGTTACTAATAAGCTTGATATACCAAACAAGGGATGGTAGGACCCGGACTGCTATGTTACACATCTCAGCTCCCTCTGAACAGATAAGGAAGTACTGTCAAGAGTAAAATAGTAATGTGCTGTATTTCTCATTGCCAAACTAAGACATATCTCAATATTTTCATCTTACTAAAACTGTATTTTGAATGCTTTTAATTCTAGCCATTATTAATCTACAGTCACTATATTCATTCATTTAAATGGTATCAAAGTTTCTAAAGTCGTCTGGGAAGATAATGCAGAGTGAGCAGCAGAGGAAGCCTCCCCGTGAAGTGGTGCTGAGACACTGCAATGCAGCAACGTAAGGGAGGGAAGGGGGGGAAGTGTGTCCCCGGGACCCAAGAAGCATGTCAAGTAAGAACTGAAGTCCACAGGGAGAGCAAAGGTCAAACTTCAGTGAAGAAGACAGAGGTGACAGGTGGTACTTTCTCCGCAGCCCAGCTTCGCTGCAGGGGAGGGGCAGCTCAAACCTGCAGATGCACCACGACTCCTAGTGACCCCAAGTCTTCCACGGAGAATGCACCAGTGGAACAGAGCAGTGGACACAGTGGACTACAGTGGCTGATGGATTGTTTGGGTTCAGATGTCCCCCAGGAGTGGGCAACTGGCTGGTCACCACATGGGAAAGGGACCAGCTGAGCTAACAATGGCTGTGAAACCTGGCTCCCAGTGGCAGGGTCAGGCTGTCAAGTTCAAGCCGGCAGGAGGTCAGGGAATGGAGTTCAAACCTGCAGGAAGCCCACTTCAAGCCAGGAGAAGGAACAGGAGCTGCTGCAGGCTGAACAAACCTGGGTCCAGCTTCCCGGCTGGACGCCAGCCTGAACTGTGGGACTACAGGTGCAGGCTCCCAGGGATTACCTGCTACCTGGGTGGGAAGCCTCCGTGCCTGGTGCCTGCCGGGATTCATCAGCTCGGATCCAGACTGTCTACCCACGTCGCCTACCAGTGACAGCATCTTGAAGTAGACATTCGTTTTTCTTTTTCTCATTTTCTTTTCATTCTCTCTTTTCTTGTTTTTTCTTGATTATTTGTTCTTGTTTTTCTATGAGTCTGAACATGGTTTCCAGCTTTTTTGTTGCTCTGTTCAGTCCTTATTTTTTATTTTTTCCGTCTCTCCCTTCCTCCTGTCTTTTTCACCAGCTTCTCAAAGTTTGTGTGATCCTCCTTTGTCCTCTAGCCTTGCTTCTGATTTCTTCCTGTTCTTCTATTTCTCTGTTTTTCCCCCCAACCTCTTTTATGTTTTCTCCCCCAAAGGGCTAAATTGTCATATTAAGGGCTTATTTACTGCATATGATTTTCTGGTTCATTTTAGATTTTGTTATAGAACCACAAAGCTAGTTCATATGGTTAAAGGTGGCAAATTGATAGTTACCTCAGCTTGTCATTTTCTAGGCTATGTTTGATGCTGTTGTTATTGCTGATTATACCACTTTCTCCAAGGTGACATAATTGTTTTGATCAGTCTTTCTTCCTGGTAGATTGAGACTGCCTAATGGTCATTAAAAATATATACTGTGCGCCAGTGCCAAAGAAACAGAGGCTGGGGCCATGTAGAAAGCAACTTCTCATCCCCAATAAACTGAAGAGGTAGGACTCTGCAACAGACTCAATACCCAAAAGCCAGCTACACACAGAAGAAACCTCTGAGAAACAGTCATTTCTTAAGGGTTCTAAATACTAGCAATAATGCTACTCACCATGGACAATTTACAAGCATCAATCAAGAATTAAATTTTAAAAAGAAAAGAAAAGAAGACACAAACAAAACGCAACTCCAGACCTCCAGCTCACCAAAGGCAAACCCAGGGGACACTGAGCTGGAAATTCTGAAAGCCACCCACCTGGACTCTCTGAAGAGTTAACAGCAGGAATAAAGAAAGCAGATGAAGGCAGCTCTAGAAAAAAATCAGATCAGAAACCAAGAGGGTGACCACATGAAAAACATGTGTAATGACTCTAGAGAAGATACAGATTTTTTAAAAAATAGAAGAGTGTAGGGAAATGACGGAAACCATGAACTTCCAACATAGGAAATAAAGAAAATCCATGAGACAGATTCCAACAGAAACAATTTCCATGACAAAGAACACCTGAGGAAATTCAAGAATGCCAAACCATCACTCCAAAAGGTTCTGAAGGATAGTGTGGGAAGAGATAAAGTTGCTAAAATAATGAAACTATTTGAGGGAAACATTAGCCAATTTTTGAAAAAAATTTACATAAATATGAAAAGTTTAAGCAGTATTTTTACCATGTTTTGTTTTAGTCATGTTTTGGTCTGAGAAAAGTTGAATGAGAATGTATAGGTGGAATTATACTCCAAATGAAGGATGAAAATGATAAATTCATTTTGAAGAAATCATTTATAAAGCAGATCATCTTTTTGTAAAAGATGTGTATTTTTAAAAATCAGGCTAATTTAAAGCAAATTATGTTTTTATATGCTCCATAAATGTCTGCAGAATGACATTCAATATCATAATCCTACAATCTGATGAGATCATTCTGTCATAGGTTCATGCCAAGGTTGCTGAAGAAGCATAAAAATATGTGAAGGTCCATGTGTATTTAGGCCTGTGATGTGTAATATCTATCTGGTAGGTACAAATTCAAATTAGTCTAACGAGGTAGTTAGTTTTAATGCCTAACCACTATTCCCCTTAAAGCAAAACCTCATCTTTCTTCCATTCTATTGGTGTTCATGGCAATCCCTGATTAATTGTTTCATATATAAAAAAGTATTAAAAGTAGGCAGCACTCCAGCCAGACATTCTTACAGAATGACTAGAAATTTTTATTGTGCATACACATTTCATGAGTCACGACAGCACATTTTAAAACATTTCTTTAGCTCATCTAGTTGGAAGCCACAAATAATTAAAACTAGAAGGTGTAGCAATATTATTGCATGCACAAGGTGTACTCGTGTATCGTTGCACACAGGAAAGTTTAATCATTTTATTCTAAAACTTTTCCAGAGTGTCCTTGGAGTATATGTGTTGTCTACAGTTCCCTAATGGAGAATGTTCTTCCTCTGAATTACTCTCTTTGCCTGGCCAGTTTTCTATGTCAACCTTCCAATTTCCTCATGGGACATTTCTCCTTATGAATGTTTTCATTAAAAGTTTCATCTTCCATACAGTTTAGGATTTCATTTGCTCTGCAGTCAGGGACTAATGGAATATCAGTTTAATTTACGTTACAACTGCATCCAGTTAAATAAAACAAGGTTGGTCCATTCCATAGTAGTATTTCTTTATTGCTATCAATACAGTGGCTTCTCTTGCAAGAAAAAAAAACCCTGCATTCACTAACTCATCCACTAAATTCTACCTCAAGTCTCCCGAGAGTAATCAAGCATGGACCATGCCCCTGTAAAGATATTCAGAACCTGGAGGAAGAAGGAGTAGAAATGTAAACAATTAATCACAGTGAGGGTGGTAAGTAAAATAATTTAAAAACAGAAAATCTGTCTTCCTCTTTATTCACTGCATCTTTCAATTAATCAAGGAAATGATCTTCAAATGGCTTACAAAAATACATGCCACATAATAGGACATAAATAAATATATTAGGAAGCCTGGAGCAAGGGAGAACAGAAAAAACAACAACAATAGGAATCATCATTTGCCATACATATACTGTAGTAGAGGTGCAAAATGACAGAACCTCTACTGAGAAAAACTGCGAATAGCCAACAAAACACAAAGTTACACCAAAATCATGTGTCACGGAGAGTACACTGACCCGGCACTCCTACTTCTGAGAATCTGTCTTACAGTCACATTACACAAACGTACAGTGACATGTGAATAAGGTTATTCACTGTGCGCTTTTTCTGGAAGCAATGATAAGAAACAGTCCAAGGTCCATCAACTAAATCTGGCCACAGAGTGCATGGTATCAGTCTTCCCGGTGGAGGAGATGCTCCCCACTGTGAATCAGAAAGCAAGCGCTCGGGGCGCTGACAGGTTTAGGTGAAGAAAGTAAGATGCAGCCCAGTACACAGGGTACCCTTTGTGAAAAAAAAAGAGGGAAAGAAAATAACCTCTGGACTCTTGCCCATGCTGTTTACTAATGACACTGTCACTGCCCCATTGTACAATCTCACCACCTTTGGCCACACCAGTATTAATTGATTTCTGGACTCCATTCCATTCCATCAGTCTATATATCTGTATCTATGATAGTAGCTTTTTTATTTGGATTACTGTGGCTATGAAACATGTAATGTGTTTCAAAATCAGTAAGTGTGATGCCTCTAGTTGTGCACCTGTCACTCCAAATTGCCGTGGTTGTGAGGCATGGTGGTGTATACCTGTAAACCCAACACCCTGGGAAACAGAGGCAGAAAGACTGCAAATGCAAATGTAGCCTGCTAACTCTAGCAACTTAATAAGATGCTGTATCAAAATAAAAAAATAAAAATAAAAAGGCTAGGCAATGTATCACAGTGCAAATGCCTTGGAATTAATCCCCAGTACTGAAAAAAAAATCCCTTAGTGATTTAGAATATTCTGAGGTTTGAAATGAATTTTAGGTTCTTTTTTCTTTCCTTCCTTCCTTCTTTCCTTCCTTCCTTCCTTCTTTCTATATAAAAAAATGCCACTGGAATTTTGATAGGAATTACAATGAATCTATATATTACTTTGAGAAATATGAATATATTAACACTATTGATTCTTCAAATCTATTGAACTTGGAATGTCAAGAAAACAAAGAAATACAGGAAGACAGGAAGGAAAAAAAGGGGAGAGGCTCAGAGGCAGAAGCATGTAAGGACAGATACATTAATCAATTTGATTTTGATGATCATTTTGTAAGATATAGCCATAGCAAAACACCAACTTGTAGACCTCAAATCTATATAGCTTTTACTTGTCCATTTTACATCAGCAAAGCTGGCAATAAATAAACAGATATTTACATTTGCTTGTATCTGCATAATGCATAGCTGGAATAAACCACAGGGAGCTAACATGAAAGATTTTACCTGGAAGGGTGGTTCAGAGGCAGCTGTGGGAACAAATCTTCCCAGAATGTGAATTTCTATGTTGTGCCTTACTACACAATGAATGCATTTCCTATTTCACTAAAATCTTACAAAAATATACTCAGTGTATTAGGATACAACAGTGCGAGGTTACCAGAGGAAGCTCTAAGTCAGCTCTGAAAGGTCTCGATATCCTATCAAAAGAAGTGGGTTATTACAAAATTCAGTGACGCTCTTCAACATTTTCTCAAATATTGAAACCATAGAAGAATTTCTACTATGCTACCCTCAGGAGCTGGGTATTCTGTGATGTAGGGAGTGAGAATCTTGCAATGTATTTTGAGTTCATATTCCTGAGGATTCCAATCATTTCCCTACTTGAAACGCCCCGATGCCCCCCATTTAATCAGAATAAATCAAACCTCCCATGTTCAGTGGTGTCCTGCACCCCCTGCCCCATCTCTCAGCCTAGTCTTGCCTTTGGTCATGAAGCTCCCACAGCACTGGCTTCTCTGTCCCTGACGTGCCAGTACCTATTGTCCCTTCTGCCTTCAGGGCCATTTCCCCCAGGTAGTGCACACGGCATGGCTGGCCTCCTCCTCCTCCCCCTCCTCCTCCTGCTCCTCCTCCAGTTCTCACTGTTATGTCAGGAAGCCCTGGCTTCCACCATGGGAACCAAGTGCCACCTCCCGACTCTTGCCCACCATGCTGCTGGCAGGGCCCATAGCACTGTAACACTCTACCATTCCATTTCGTTGTTGCTCTTATTTTCTGCCTGTCTTCTTCCACGAGGACATAACCCGTAAAAGTGGTTCGCTACCACAGGTGGCCCCGGATATTAGAGGAATAAATGAGTGAGTGGCTGTGAGTGATGGGGAGAGACAAGGAAGGAAGGGAGCGTGAAGGATGGGAAAAGAAGAGAGGAAAGGAAAAGCCTTTCATATTTGAGAATAGTGAACTGCTTTGGCTCACATGAATAGAGATCAGTCAGCTAAGTGTGACATGACCTCACGCAGGTAGACGCCCGCGGTTTGTGCACAATTTTCCACCAAGGCAGAGTTTTACTGTAAATGCAGTCACTTTTAAGAATATTTCTCAAGAAAATCCCTATTGGAAAAGTGCAAAAAATCTCACTATCACCTATATTCAGGTTTGATCATTTTTTTCTGAGCACTAGGGATTGAACCCAGATCCTGTGCACTCAGCTCCATCTCCAGATCCTTATTTTTATTGTGCTTTTTAAATTTTGAGACAATGTCTTGATAATTGGCTAAACTGCTCAGGCTGGGCCTAAGTTTAGAGTCCTCCTGCCTCAGTTTCCCAGAGCACTGGAATTAATGGTGTGTGGCATCACACTCAGCTATATTGTAGCTATATTAGCTATATTACAAATTTTTAGCTATATAGCTATATTATAAATTTAGGCTTTCAAAATATTTCCCCACCTGCACAAAATTTAAACCAGTGGGAATCCAAATCTTTTTTTTTTTTTTTTTTTTTGAGACAGGGTCTTGCTATGCAGTTCAGGCTGGCCTTGAGCTCACTTTGGAGCCCAGGCTGGTCTCGAGCTTGGAGAATCCTCCTGCCTCAGCTTCCTGAGTGTAGGGATTATAGCTATGTGCCACCGTGCCTGGCTCAGGGAATCCAAATCTTGTAAGAGATTTTACCATTGTGACAACTCATCAGTGCTGAGAGTCATTCTAGTATGGATGGAGTTCCATAGGAGACTGGATTTGGGCATCACACTTAGGAAGGAAGCGGAGAGAAGTAACCCAGATGCGGAAGAGGAAGGAAGCGGAGAGAAGTAACTGAGTGCAGATGAGGCCCTGCTGCGACACAGATGCAGTCAAATGTCAAAACTTGCTTTTTAAGGCCGGGGGTTTAGCTTGGTGCTTCTCATGCTCAAGGCCTTGGGCTTGATCTCCAGCACTCCCTCCCCCTCAAAACCCCCAAATTTCCTTTCAGCCACTTCCTGCTATTGAAGAGAAGCCTACAAATGGTTTCTATTTATTGGCCCAGAATTTAACATCATTTACTTATTTATTTATGTGCCAGCTGGATTTCACAACCATTGCCACGTGGCTTTAGGGCACACTGCCTTCCTTAAAAATTACACATGAAAAGCATTTCAAGTCCGCAGTGTCTCTGACCGCTGCCCTTCCTATCAGAGTGATTCTGCCTTGGAGACCGCAGTGCAGGGACCTGCGTCCCTGAAGGCTCGTGGGTATTATTTATGCCAGTGTAGGTCTGAAGCAAATTATGGGATTTTTAAAAATGTGTTTCTGATAATGCTCTTTTCATATCACCGCGGTGGAGGGTAGCCTTGTGAAAGGCTTCCGCTACTGATCAGACTGGGCTATCCTTTATTTTCAAGGTGACCCCTAATCAGAAGCAGGTTTCTGAGTTAGCACTGGTTCATCTCGGTACCTTACGTTTGCTCTTCGGTTACACGTCACCGCTGCTTCCCAGTTAAGTCCAAGAACTGATGCGATGTCCAGGGACTCTCTGAAGACAACACACATGCTCCTGGGAAGACATCTGGGGACAGTCTCCTGCCCTCCCTCCCTGGGCCCGAGCTGTGTGACTGACAGTCATACACACGGCACTTGTTCTGTGTCTTTTCCATCCTCTAAACTCTACAGAATGTGCTACAATCTGACACTGAACTTTTCTTTGAAAAAGTAATTCTGATTGATGCAAATCTATGTGACAGCTCTGCAAAAGGTGTGGGAGAAATGGACTCCAGTCAAGCACGCCAGCCATGGCTCCCACGCAGGTCAGTGACACAAGTGCTGTTGGGCCTTTCAGGAGGGAAAAGTGTAATCAGGTTCTTATTTCCACTGTGATGACATTAAGGACTCCAGTATGGGTCCCACGTGCCTTATGCCCTGTTGTCTCTCACAGAAACTATTGCTATTTAAAGTACAGCTTTGGGCAAAGGAGGTGGCTTGTGCTGCAAGTTGTTATTCATTAATGTGACTGCAGAGCTTCGGGACATAAAAACACAGAGCAGCTCTTTGGCCGGGCGTCAACAGTGTCACACACATGTCTAAATAATCTGCAGCTTAAAACGGCCCCCTCCTCCTCTATTCTATTCTATCCCCTCGACAATAACTAATTCTCTGGGCCGAGATCTCTTCTGAATCTCGCGTTTGTGATTACAGGACAGTACAAAGGTAACTTCCTTTCTGATTGCTTTTTCCTAAGTCTCATGATGACAAAAGCATCCTCGAAATGAACTGTTATACACTTAAAGGCAACTGAATCAACTGCTGTCTTATCAATCACTGTAATCCTTGCCACACAAGTAACACTAAAATTGTCATGATGGCCAGACATCCACAGTGACTCTAATGCTGCAGGTAGGTTTTTGAGGAACATGTCTGCTTGGCAACATATTAGAATGGTTCCACTTCTCCCCTAAAGTTTGGCATGGACAGCAGTTACAGGAAGTTTTCATTGAGGCTGACTACATGAGGACCATGTGTATTATCTCACTACAAGGTCTAAAATTAAATTCACTTTACGATGGTTATTTTTAATGAGCAGTTAAGATTGATAGAAGCATGGAGACCTGTAGAACTGCCTTGGCTATGAAAACTGGTATTAAATGCAGTCCTGTATCACTTCATAATGAGATCCAGTCTGAGCAGTGTGTCCTGGGTGTTTCTGTCGCTGTGTGAGTATCACAGAGGACACGCATGGAAATCTATATGGCATTGGTCACCTCACAATGCAGTCAGGAGATGTGGAAAACACAAGATGTACAAGGCTTCTGCCAGTGAAACACAGCACAGTGTCTGATTGTGAAGTATTTTTAAGGAGGTATACTCTGAAATACTGGTATAAAACAGTACAGTAAATTAGAAACCAGTAACGCAGTCATTTATTGTCATTATCAAGTATGATGTGCTGTGCATAACCGCGTGTGCCGTAGTTTTATGTGACTGGAAGCTCAGGAGCTCACACCAACGTCCCCACAAACAGCGAGTCCTGTGTTACACTATGACCACAACAGCTACAACATAACTAGGCAACAGGAATTTTTCAGCTCCATTGTAACCTGCTGGGCCATCTTCACGGCATGCTATTGCAGGTGGCCTTCACAGATGATCCAGTCTTGCTCACCCCCACTCACACACACACACACACACACGCACATTCTCACTCACCCTATAAACCCAGAACCAGTGAAGTCTGCTTCATCACACTGGTAACATTTCAGTTACAAATGAACCTGTAACTCATTCAAAAGACATGCAGACCTCTAAATTCCCACTACTCATTTAGATAAACAAGGAGAATTAACCCCTGTGAAGTGACAGGAAACAACTTAGCATCAGGGCAGGAAAGGATGGTTTGGGTACCAGCTTTGCTGCAGCTCGTCTCAACGGGGAGATCCGTGTAAACAGTCGCGCCTCTGAGCCTGTAAATCGAGGAGAATCACCACACCAGCCCTCTCACCTCCTCAGTCGCGCTCCTCCTCGTCAGTCCACAGCTACTGCAAGGCATTTCTTCAGTGTGGCTGGTTCCGCCAACCACTGTGACTCTTAAGTACAAACACAGGAGCACTTACGGAACTGCCCTGAATATTAAAACGGTATTAAACACAGTCCTGCATTGCTTCACAACAAGATCCAGTCTGAGCAGTGTGTCCTGGGTGTTTTTGTCGCTGTGTGAGTATCACAGAGGACACGTATGGAAATCTAAATGGCATCAGATGCCTTGTAACGCAATCAGAGATGTGGGAAACACAGATGTACCACTTCCGGCTCTGCTTATAGGTAGATCCTGGATGGAACTACCACAAATTACCACCTTAGCCACTTTTCCATCACTGGGGCCTTATTAATACCTAATCCCTAAAACATAAGAGACGAGAGTTTTCCTGTGGCTCAGCACTCCTGTCTGGGAGTGCTCACCACGGCAGCAAGAAGCACAGCTAGTACATGACTGGGGACCCAGGGACATGGATGCACCCTGCACCCCAGCGACCTCCTGCAGCCAGGCCCTCCATGATACTTATTGAATTTGGTACTTGATGCATTTTGTCAGGAAAATTCCATCCCAATACTCTATTTGCTTGCCCCAGCTAGAGCTCCTGGGTACCACTTGCCTTGCAACTTGCTACTCTTCCCACCAAAATAATCTCCTTGGTGCTTACCGTTTTGGGTACTCCTCATGCTGCTAGAACCAATAAAGGTAAGTACTAATGCGAGACTGTAAATAAACAAACAAACCAATGCAGGATGGAGATGCGCTCAACGCGAAAGCTCTGGGCTCATGCCCCGGGACCAAGCCAGTAAGGAGGAAGAAGCAAGTGGGTACAGGGAGAACAGGGTATGGTCTTACTTCCTGGGGCTGCCGTAATAAACCGCAGCAAACTAGCCAACTTAAAACAGCAGAAACGTATTCTCTCGCAGTTCTAGAATCAGGAAGTCTGATATCCAGGAGCAGCAGGCCCACGCTCTTTTGGTGGCTCAAGGACCATCCTCCTGGGTCTCTTCCAGCCTCAACCGACTCCTGGCACCCCTGCAGTGGGACAGCACAGCTGCAATGTCTGCCTCCCCGTCACCCCTCCCTTCCCCGGCCCCTGTCAGTGGAATCAGGGTCCGCTCTACACCCAGGGCATCTCAGCTCCAGAACCTGCACCGAGCCACACCCACAAAGTCACTGTTTCCAAATCATGTCCCAGCTGGAGGTGGGCCACACTGGCTGGTGGAGTGTGCCACCTGGGTTCCCCCACACACCCCAAGCACGCATCCTGCGGCCAGCTGCCAAGGGTCAGCCTCAGGATTTCTCCCCCTCTCCCAATGCGAGGCCCCTTCCTCAGCGGCAGCCTGTAGGATGTGTCCAGCTCAGAGCTCCCTGGAGCACAGGCTACAGTCGCTGTTCGGTCTACAGGATCCTACCTCCCACTCTGACCACTCTGCTGTCCTCACTTCCTTCCTGAGGTGTCCCCAGGAGGGTCCCCTCAATGCACCTCCACAGCAGTCTGCCTCTTAGGGCGTCCTGAGAGAACCTGATCCTAGGCTAAGCCATGCTGTCTGCAGAACATCAGCCTGCAACTCCTCACTGACGGCATCCACAAAAGGAAGGTAACGGTAACACCTTCCACACAGGGCACCTTGTCAATGTGGCAAGTGGGTCAACCAGATGTCCGAGAACAGTGTGGACACAACAAATGACTATGAAAGCCACTGTTGTGAGTAAGCTTTCTTCTAGAGGAAAAACATCAATGAGTAAACTTTTATATTAACACTGTTATTTCAGCTTTCTCTAAGGTATAAATCGGTGAGCTAAAAGCTATGTTATCATCTGCATTATTTCTGATACTCCAATTAGAATAAAATTCATATACTATGACTTTTAAAAACTACTATCACTTTACCGTAATTACCACATTCGTTATTTTTCAGCAAGTGAATAAAGTCAAAGGTTTCCATGTGCCTGACAAATATCAAAGAAATAAGTGTATTTAAATATTCCTGTAAATTCATATATTTACTCTAAATTTAACACATTAAGCCCAACCAAAAAAGAAAGGAGAAAAATGTAATTTAAATGGAAGACTTGATATTCCAGAGTAGCTCTGGGTCTTAAATTTATCAGTCAATGAAAACCAATAAACTAATCCTTGGAGAGCAATATAAAGTTAAGAGCAGATTCATTTACTTGATAAGCTCAAAGTGCTGAAATCTGAACAGAATAAATTAGCCACATATTTTGCATTTAATGTAGCCATATCTTAAATTAGTTTTCCTCAGAATTAGGATGTATCTTTCATGACCAGGTCGAATCCCATTATTTGTTTAGACAAGAAGGATAAATCAATGCAAATAAGAAAGATTAATCCAGCAGGCAGAGGGCTCACATTC
This sequence comes from Dolichotis patagonum, assembly GCA_004027295.1. NCBI lineage: Eukaryota > Metazoa > Chordata > Mammalia > Rodentia > Caviidae > Dolichotis > Dolichotis patagonum. Next base: position 18,016 of record PVJX010005459.1, read on the forward strand.
TGCGTGCCTTTGTGTAGTAAATTCTCCCCACATTGCTTCACGCAGAAATTACCCAGTTCAGTGAAAGTCCCTGTAAGGACCATGGTTAAGCTTTCATATCTCTACATGTAAGAAATAGCCGTGACTTTCTAAGTGCTTACATGTGCAAGCACTTCAAAGATATTATCTTTGAATCTCAAAATAATGCTTCAAAATACATATTATTATCCCATTTTCTAGATAAATAACGTGAGTTTCAATGCACATAGCAGATCCGAATGTTAATCATCAGGAAAATACAAATCAAAACCACAAAGAGATGTCATTTCACTCAAGAAGAATGGCCTTATGAAAAAGACTGCCAGGCTTGGTGACACACACTCTGGGGGGAGGGGTTGGCAGGGGGACTGCAACTTCGAGACCTGCCTGGGCAGTTCAATAAGTCAGTGAAACCCTGTCTCAAAATATAAAATGTGGAACAAAAGGGCAGGAGATGAGGTACAGTGTGAAGGCTGTGGGTTTAATCCTTAGCACCCACCTCCCCCAGAACAACTGAGGATAACAAATACTGTATTTTCCAGTACCTGTTGAAAATGGAATGCTTGCCTAGGGTCAGAGGGAATATAAACTAGTACAGTCATTATGGAAAACAGTATGGAGGTTCCTCAAATAAAACTATGGCTACATTAGGATCCAGCAAGACTCCTGGGCAGGCATGATCAAAGAGAATGAAATCGTTTTGCTGAAGAGACCTCTGCAGCCTGTGTTCTTTGCAGCATGAATCACAGCACGCACAGTGCACAAACAACCTAAGGGTCCATCCACTGATGGACAGATAAAGGAAATGTACACCTACCCAAAAGAAGGCTATTCAGCCCCCGAAGGAATAGGATCCTGTCATTTGCGACCAAAAGGACAGAACTGGAAATCATCATGTTAGGCGAAATAAGACAGGCACAGAAAGACAAGGACCATGTGATCTTACTCATATGTGGAACCCAAACCATTTCCTCTCACAGAAATTGAGAGTGGAGTGGTAGTCACTTGAGGTGGGATGAGGAGACAAGAAGGCGCTGGGGGAGGGTGATAGGTGGATCCTAACTATAGTTACACAGGAGCAGGAAGACTGGGTGTGCTAGATAACAATGCACTGCACATGGCAAAAGCAGGGGAAAGGAGTTTGAATGCTTTCACCGTAAAGAAATGACAGATGTTTGAGGAGACAGATACAGTGACCCCTGATTTAACTATCACACAGTGTATATATGCAGTAACACATTACATGGTAGCTTGCTGATACACAGGGTTTTTACATATTCATTAGAGATAAATTTAACTTGACTTTTTAAATGCAGTCTCAGACTCAAGTGTGTACTCTGTCTGCTCACTATCTCCTGCTGAGCACATAACTGTTAATAAGTCAATTCATATTCAGTTTAAAAGGATTTGGAAAAGTGCTTCTTGGTACTTGGCATTCCTCCAAAAGTAAGCGGAAGTATACCTACCTTAATGATGCCCTTTTTCAGTTTTGAACTAGTTTATTTTTCAAGATAGAGAACAGACAGAATGGACTGCGAAGTTAAATTATTGCTGTCTCCTCAAACCAGCTACCCAATTTGGGAGAGGTAACAAGGAGAAACGTGTGTATCTTTTACAGACAGGTTGAAGGACTGACTGAACTTAAATTGTTAACTTGAGACATTCAAGAAATAACAGCATTCTGGGGATATCTCTGTGCCATGCAGCGCTCACAGCTTCCTGGTGTGACAGCAAAAAGAGGCACTGACAAGCGATCATATTTTTTTACATGAAATGAAAAGATCTGGTACTAAATTACGACATAAAAAGGATACTAACTGTGCTTTACAGTGTCCACAGCAGACATCACGATGACGGCGCTGCCTTTCAGAAAGCTGTGAGAGTTTGAAAGATTTCAGACGAGCCTTACCGTCACCCTGTGGGTTGCACCTAAAGCAGCTGATGCTCATTTCTAAGGACACCATGCAGAGCGTGAACAAACTGCATGTTACTGTGCTGCAGGCATCTTAGTGAGCGCTCCCCAGGGAGCAAGACAGATAGGCCTCTGCCGTCATCTCAGGAAGCTCAGAATGCGCAAGAAAGCAGATGTGAATAGTTATCTAGGCTTGGCATGCCTAAGTGAGGTTTACTGCATAGCGCGTATAATCCATGCATGTTTATAAGACAGAGACGCAGCTAGCATTGGCCCAATATGGTGTTTAGATGGTCAAAAAAGGCTTCGTAAGGGAGCAATACTTTCAAACAAGTTAAAAGTTAGGAAGTACTTTTTAACTTTCCAAAAGGCAAGAATCAGAGTGCCTTAGTCAGTTTAGACTCTGTTATGCTTTAGACCTAAAATGTCCCCCAAAGTCTCATGTCTTCAGAAGGCCTTCAGAAGGTTTCTGGATCACGGGAGCGCTGTATTCATTAGCAGATTAGTCCACTGCTGAGCTCAGTGACTGAAAGTATTGTTAGGAGGAGAGGCCTGGTCAGAAAAGGTGGTTGTCTGGAGGGGATATTGTGCTTCCCGGCCCCTTGTTTGTCTCTAGCTTCTTGACCACCAAAGCAGCAGCTTTCTTCTGCCCACATCCTTCCACCAGGCCTTTTCTGCCTAGCAGCCAGTGGACCATGGGCTGAATCCTCCTGAGCAGTGAAGACTCAACTTCTGCTTCAGCTTGCAAGTGTCAGGTATTCTGCCCCAGCCAACAGGACAGTGACCGATATGGGCTGTCACAACAATATGGCTGTCACCACAGACTGATGGCAAAAACCACAGACTCTTATGTCTCACAATTCTGGAGACAGAAGTCTGAGATCAAAGTGTTAACATGAGTGTCTTCTTCCTCTGCAGACAACAAAGCATAATGGAAAGAAATCTGCATTCATCTTCATATAAGGATGCCAATCCCCACCCTCAAAACTTCATCAAAATCAAATCACTTCTCCAAAGCCTCACATCCAGATACCACTACACATATTCTGGGAACACATTTGCATATAGAGAGTAAGAGCCAGAGGTGAGAGAGAGCACAGTGGCTTCACGACTGTAGAGAGGTACGGAGGAGTCCCTTCAAATAAGGACAGAGATCACACAGAATGGTTTAGCAGATTTTGAACTTAATGTTACAACAACGCAAAACCATGAAAAGTTTGAGGCATGAATAAATCAGATCTGTGCCACAGACAATTTTGAGAGAAAGTGATTAGCAAAGGAAATGTCAGATTTGGTCTGATAAGTGACAGAACAATGCACTTCGAGACGCTTGTCAGATGTTTGGGCCTCAGAGCCTTGACTCACCCAAAGAGGAACAGCCAAATGAATTTTTACTTAGGTGAGAGTTTCTTTGGCATATTCGTCTTGATGATTTTTTAACAGTCTTAGATGATTCTTTGCAAGTGAACAGGGCTTGCTAAGAATAGATTTTCCTCATATGAGCCATTCTGAATACTTTCCTGCACAATGTACCTTCACCTAAAATGGCATACATCACCAGCTAACTCATAGACTTGGTTTCTATTTCATCTTTCTCACAAAGGGTTAACAGTTACCCAGAATTCTAGCATTATAATGAATTATACGTATATGTATTTATAAATGTATGAAATTACCTGTTGTTCCTGCTTAAAACTGAAATATAAGATCTTAAATGTTAACATTTACTATAAGCATAGTAACACTAGTCCAAGAAACACTGAACCAATACACCTTTACTCAGGTAAAGTCAGCTGCCATTCAATGATGACTTTATATATTATAGAGTAAAATTCTACAGCAGCTTTACTTTCAAAGGGTTATTAGTAAGTCTTAATCATCTGAATCCACGGAAATAAAATTAAAATTTAAGGAACAAGTAGGACTTCTGCTTCCGGCATGATCAAATACATACCTACCCAAATTTCCTGCATGTAAAAACTATAAACTTCGAATAAGACAGATGAAAAAGTGTTCAGAAGCTTTGAGGGGCTGATTAAAAGCAGTCACTTTTGTAAGGAGTCAAAAATTAGAAGAATGGATTGAGTTTCCCATTTTTTAAAGTCTCTTTCTTCCTTCCTCTTTTGCTTTTGTTTGTTTGTTTAGCTGCTAACTTGAGGGTAGGCATTACTCAAAGTGTGGCAAAATGTAGCTAAAGCAACAATGGAAACAGTCTTTCTGGACTGAAGTAACTTGAGAATTCAGCACTACATAGGCAGTAAAAGGTGAGAAGGAAACACCAAACAGACAAGAATCCCTCTAGTTATGTACCCATGTTTCTACAGTCCCATTCCTAACCTCGTATGCATGGAGTAGATTGCCAACAGCTGAATTAGGAATAAATAGAACTGAAATAAGATTTGCACTGATACCTGAGAGTTGTTTTGTAGTATGAGTATATCCTAATTACTTTCTTGCTAAAACAAAATTATTAAAACTATTCAAAACATTAAAAAAATTTAGAGTCTCCATGATATGATATGATATGATATGCAAAATGTGTCCAGAATATAATTCAAAGTTATTTAATATATGCTTTCCTCTAAAACAGCAGTGGCAAACCTAGGACATGTGTGTCAGTCTTCTTTTAAGTCAAAAGATGTTAATGTATAGACTATCTTTCTAAACTAAAACCTCAGTATTCAGATTTAATTGCAGGGTTGGCACTTAGTGATAAGTGGGTTTTATGTTATGGTCTGAGCACTGTCTCTAAAAGATTCACCATCACTGCTCTAAACCATGCTATATTTACATGACTAAAAAGATACCAACTTGAGCATGAGCCAAATATTGGAATTAACAGGGAAAAAACTGATTGGGTCCTGAGAAGATGGCGAATTGATAAGTAACAAAGTAAAGAGCCTCTCTGAGAGAAACAGCTAAGATGCTAGAATTTAACACCATGGAGAAGACCAGACCAAAGGAGAGAGATTCTCACAACCCAGGAAAAAACTAACAAAAAGTGAAAGTAAAAAAAAAAAGAAAAACATGGATGGAAGGTTGGAGCCAGATGCACTCTTACCAGAGCCGGTCCCACGCTGTGCTGGACGCCCTGGAGTCAGACGACTTGTAGTCGTGCTGAAGTCGGGGGTTGGCAAGCCCAAAGCCTTTGATGGGAGGACATGTCGCAATGGAGAATGGAGCCAGCCTGGAGATCTGCACTAACCTGTGGTGAGTGCTTGGAATTTGGTCCTCCCACAGAAGGGAGGTGACCAGCTGGACGACATATTGGAATTGGGCAGGACGGGCTTGAACCCAGAACCACATTGGCTTCAGCTGGCTGCTTCTGGCCCAGAGAAGATTGGTAGCATCTGCTTGGGCTGGGTCATGCCCCCGGTTGGGACTCAATAGCCAGGGATGAAATTGCCCCCAAAACTGTCCCGAACCAGTTCCATCTGTGTGGCACACACTAACGTGGTGAAGGTCCCCGGCTGATTGGCTCAGAGGGGAGGGGCCAGCCTACACTGACCCTGCTTGCACCTCAGTGATCAGCAGCAAACTGGAGAGGGCAGCACTCTCTAGCCAGCACACTTCAGAATAACCATAACCAATACAGGAAGGACCTGGGACCTCCACTATACACCTATCTGGAAGAAACCAGAAACATGACAAGAGAAAGAAAAAAGAAAAATCCTCCAGGGAACCTAGGGAATATAGGTCCAGGAGAGGTATATACAGAAGAAATCGAAGGCAACAAACATGCAATATCAGAAATGGCATCAGCTGACATAAGGAAATATCTTCATGATATTATAGAAGAACTCAAAACAGAAATACTAATACAAGGAAAGCAAGATATAAGAAGATTAATAAAAGAAATGCTAAGTACCTTTCAATAAGACACAGATGGAAGAATGGAGGAACACAGAAAAAGGAGGGAAACCTTCAATGAAGAATATAAAACAAAATCTAGAACACATGAAACAGATTCAAGAGATTACTAGGAAATTAAAAACTCCATTGAATGCTGGCAAAATTGCTTGAAAGAAACTAAAGACAGACTATCAAAACTTGAAGATAGGTTTGCAATGTGTAATCACAAAAGGAAAGATCTCTTCAAAATAACAAAGAAACAGGCAATAACAATACAAAGGCTAGAAGATGACAAGAGGATCTATAACTTAAGAATAAAAATTGTGAGCGAAGAAGCAAGGGTAAACACAAATGAAATACAAAGGTTATTCACATAAATAATTAAGGAAAACTTCCCAAGCATAGGAAAAGGAAATAATATTCAGATGTACAAGGCATACAGAACTCCAGCCAGCTACAACCAAAACAGATCTACACCCAGACATATAATAATCAAGATCCCAGAAATTCATGGCAATAACAGAATATTAAAAGCTGTAGGAGAAAAGAAACAGATCACCTATAAAGGAAAACCCATCAAAATCATGACAGACTTCTCAACACAAACCATCAAATCAAGAAGAGCTTGGAGTGAAGTATTCCAAGCCCTGAAAGAAAATAACCTCCAACCCAGATTGATGTACCCTATGAAACTGTCTCTCAAAATTAATGGAGAAACAAGATACTTCCATGACAAAGGGGAACTGGGGGAGTTCGTGACCACCAATCCAACCCTACAAAAAATACTGAAGGACATTCTAGAGAGAGAGGAAAAAAGCATCAGGATTTCAGGAACAGTGGCAGAGAAGCCTCAATGAACAGGGCAGACAGTGAAATGAAGGAGAAAAGTAGACAACCAACAGCAGAAAAATAGCATAGCAGAGATGAGACAGAGAAGGTTGGCTATAATCTCTAACATAGATGGCCTTGATACACTAACAAAAAGAAACACAGGCAGAGTAGATCAGGAGATAGGGTCCATCGAGATGCTCTCTATAGGAAATATAATCAACCTGAAAGAGGGTTTATGGACTGAAAGTCAAAGATGAGAAAATAATGTATATGTGACAGGGAACCAGAGAAATAGGGGTAGCTCATCCAGCAGCTGCCAATAAGTTGGAAAGACATGATATTTTTGTGCAGTAGAGAACTACTCATCTATAATGAAGGAAAACCTTGGGGCTTTTGTAGGTAAAGGAATACAACTTAAGATCAAACCCTGGGGTAAAAAGGTTCAGAACCACTTAGGTACATATTGGGTTGCCCCCCTAATCTAAAAACTAAAGGAGTTAGTGAGATCCAAAATGTACAATGCACCCTGTGAAAGTGAAAGGGGAGGAACTGTCTGAAAAAGGAAGGCAGAGACATTGTTAATAGTGTATCAGGATTTAAAATCCACATTATTCTCATCACTCTGTTTAGTTTGATTATATTCTGTTCCAGTCTGTCTACTTGTACTGGATTTGGGGGCACAGACAGTTATTCCAAAAATAGCAGGATATACTATGATAACCATCCTTAATTTCCTATTAACTTAATCTGAAACCCTGTATTACTTACACTGTCTTATTATGACTGATCTTATTTGAATCTGGTTTTTTAGATTGCTGTTTTGTCTTGACTGATTTTATTCGAATCTGTTATGTTTGACAGTATCAAGTCTGAGAGTATAGGCAACTACTCTGAAGATGACAAGAGTCACTAGGACAACCACTCTGGTTTGACTATTACCTGCTTTTGAAGTCTTATAATGTCTCCAATGTTTTGTTTTTGTTAATATTGTCTGTACTTCTATGTTCAAATATACTACGCCTGATGATATAGACAATTCTACTGAAGATAACAAGAGACATCATAGTAACCATTGTAGATGTCCTTGTATTGTCGTTTTATATGGGGTTTTTTCGTATTTTTTGAGGAATTCGTTTTGTTCTGTCTTGTTTTGTTTTGTTTTTCCCTCTAATACAGAAAGGATAGGTATACATGTAGAGACTCATGCATGCATAGAACTTATAAACAGTTTATGAGAATTGATTATATAATGCAAGATGAAATGAAAAGCTACCTTGAAGAAAAAGAGACACTAAGGTACCCAGTGCTGATTTCGTAGTGTCATGATGTGAAATCCAGCAATACTATTATTCTTTGTTTAGAGTGATTTTAGTCTGTTTTGCTTTGTTTAATTTCAACATACATGAAGGTATGGACAGCTATTTTGAAGAGAATGAGAGACATACTATGGCAGCCACTGTTGACTTCCTTATTGTCTGGTCTTGAAGACCTAAGATGCCTTCATTATCCTGTTCTGATCAGTTTTATACTATTTTGTTTTGTATGAACTCATTGTATGTGAAGATATGGACATCTGTTTGGAAGAAAATAAGAAACAATATGATAGACAGTGAAGATCTCCAGTTGTCTTTCTTTGAAATCTGTGTCTCTTACATTGTTTTCTTATGATCTATTTTGTTCTGTTTGTTATGTTTAATTTTACCCTCTTTAAAATAAAATAAAAAAATAGTTGAAAACAAAAATAGGGAAAAAATTTAAGTAGCTATTATAACTATGTGAGGTAAAGACAGACACTCTTGTAGTAAATCAAATTTTCATCAGAGAGACAAAAACTATAAAATAGGAAAAAATGGAAATTTTTAAAATGAAAACTAAGATTCGTCTGATGAGCTTAACAGTAGCATGGTGAAAAGGAACATGCTGGAGAACTTGAAAATAAAACAACACAAATCTGAGCTGAAAGACACAAAGAAAAATTGCCAAAAAGAAAATTGAACAAAACCTCAAGGCCTCAGATCAAAATGTCTAACTATGTGTAGTATGGACTTTCAGAAATACAAACAAAGAATGAACCCCCAAAAAGTTAAATGTAAAGAAAAAAGCCTCTGCATACCTATCTGTATATGGAATAAGTCTAACTTTCCCATTTAAAAAGTTATGTTCATGAATTCTAAATAACAGTAGTACCTAAAGTTGGTATATTAAAATAACTTCACACACTATAGAATGTCTTAGTTACTTTTTCCATTGCTGAGACAAAACATCTGACCCCAAAGGTAAAGGAGGAAAGGTGTAGTGAAGCTCACAGTTCAGAGGTTTCACTCCCAAGTTGGCTGGGTCCAAGGCAGGGCAGCATCACAGAGGAGAGAAGTAGTTCATAATGGGCAGAAGGCAGCAATAAGAGAGGGACCTTGGTAGCTCTTTCTGCCCCTTTTATACTCTATCTCGGCTGCAGGGATGGGGGAGAAGGTGCCAAATCGATCAGTGGACTGATTTACCAATCACCCACCCTTAATCCCAGCATCACACAGTCTAGATCCAGCCATCTCTGAAAAAGCCCCACCTATGACAATGACTGTATGAAGCTTTGGGACATCTAGACACAAGCTGTAACAGAGAAGTGAAAATAAAGTAGCCTTAGGAAATGATGAATTCAGATGACAGCACAGTTGTGCTCCTCTGTGTATGGGGCAAAATTGAATATAAAAATTATCTTTCTTTTAAAATGCAGTAAGATTCAAAATTTAAAATAAATAAGTTTACTTTGTAATATTAAATGAATACTGCAATAAACATAGAATTTATATGCTTAATGAAAGCAAGCAGATCACCTTGAGTACTGTCAAACATTGATTTATATATTGTCCCTCCAGTCACCTGGTCACCTCTCTGTTCTCTGCGAGCTGACAGCAGCAACATAAGTGGAGTAGATATAAACATAACACAGAGACTCTACATTTTTTAAAAAAGGCCATAAAAAATGAGTCCAGGAAGTTGACTTGCCAGCCCTGAAATGCTGTGTTCTTGTTTATGCATAGTATAACAGAACAGCCTTTGTATTATTTTTAGTACTTCATACTTAAAATAATCTACACTTCAAAGTAGAGTAAACAGTTCATGTGCTTAGACTGCTCTTTACTGCCCAGCTGAGTTCTTGTAGAATAGACACCCTTAGAAACTAGACAAGTCAACCTCTATATAAACACCAACTTCCTCTGCATTTCCAAATGTAGAAATCTGAGGAATATACCACAGGAGAAATTTCTAGTTTGGACAACTGTTAAAAATAAAACAGTATCTAAACCCGTTTACAATAAGTCTAAAAATAAGATTTATTCTCTTCAAACATATGCATAACAATGGCTCATTCTGCACAGTCACTTTAATTGAAGATGGAAGAATTTCAGAATAATCTGAACAAAAAGGCCTTTTTAAGGTAGAGGACAATCTTGTACTGAAGATAACTTTTGAATTAACCCTCATCAGTAATCAAGCAACTTCAGAAATTGCTCAAATTCTATTTTGTTCTTTTTTCTTTGCTAGTCTTAGAAAAATAAAACTATATTTTACCACTCTTTCTTGCTTTGCACCACTATAGATTGCCTCAAAACATCAACTAGTTGGTATCATTATGTCTGAGGATTTTCTATCAACTAAACCAACATGCCATGAAAACAACTATTAAACAATTAAAAATTACTACAACCACTTAAGATAGAAAACACAGGATTTAATTTCTATAAAATGAGCACACATAACTAACCTGATTGCACAAGAAATGTAAAATTAATACATGTATACAACACATAAAAATACAACTGAAAACAATGTTTACATTAATAGTTTAGCTATATTACCTATTTTAATATGCTAAAAGACTTTAATGAATCATACGTGCTATTCAGTTTTAAAGGATTCCAAGAAGTTTTCATTGATATACTTTCTCTTCTACTAATAAATTTCCTGCAGTAAATTAATTATCCAATGACTTTATTACCTCTGCTTAAGTTAGTATTTCTCAAAGTGTTAGCTGCAGGATACTACTAATGATATTGTCTGTTTTACTTACTTTTATTTCAACTCAAAGTTTGTAGAGGTTTCAATCCATAGTTGGCTGATTCCAAGGCAGGGCCATACATCAGAGGAGCATTGCACAGCAGGAATAGTCCATGGCAGGGTGTTGGGAAGCAGAGAGAGATTGGGGGGGGGTGTCAGACCCTGCCAGGCCAGGTTCCAGCTCCTCTACCCAGGCTTTACCTTCAGATGTCATGCTTAGCTTTAAGCTTATCAGGGAACTAATCCACTGATGAGTATGGCACACCCATGATCCAGTCACCTCCCGAAAGCCTCACCTAGGAGCTCATGGAACTTTGTGGGTACATCCAGATAGAAACTCTAAGATTGTTCTTTTTTTAACTTTTTTAATTTTAAAAACAAAATAATTAAAACAAAAATGAATAAAAATGATGATATAGAATTTCAAAACAAAATAATAGGAAATTAATATATTGCATATTGTTATCTTCAACGTAGTTGTTCAGATTACAAGATTTAGGCATGAAAAAAATGATCAAACAATGAAAGCACAAATTGTTCTTTATACTGAACGAGCAGATATTGGTAGACTGTTCTTTATTAAAGAGACACTCAAAGCATCTCTTCCTTTCACCCCATTTCTATCCCAGAATGGGAAGGAGAAGATCTCACAACAATTTCAAAAATGAAAACATGATCATGGGATGCCAATGTTCTGCTCCCTCACTTAGCGCCCCTCCATCTCAGGAGACAAAGAGCTATAACCCCAATGATGCCTCTTTCTTAGGAAAGTGTGGTGGCCTTGAAGACCAGCAAAGTGCATGGGGAGGCAGACACCCTGCACAGTCAGGCATAACCGGAGATGCACTGCAGAAGCCCCAGAGAACTGCATGCTGTGTTGTCCTAGTTTACTCTAAACTGGGAGGGCCAAGGTATTCTCACAGCTCACAAGTCTCCTAATCTCCAGGGTAAGAACCTAACTAAACTGGGAAGAGAATTCCTACATTTTAATTAACAGTGCATTTTCCTAGAATGTTGTGTAGGAAGCACATCCCGCTCTGTGCACTGGACTGGTGTCACTGCATTTAATTCCCACAGTAAGCCTAGGAGGAATGTCACACTACTGTCACCCCCATAATGTGGATGAGAAAACTGAAGCTCACAAAATGTGTGAACTCGCTCCAGGGCAAGCTACTGTATAGATCCACATCTTGTTGGGTCCACAGTGCAAGCTTTCACCTACTGCATCTCTGTAGTGTACATCTTCTGTCCAAAGCAACGACACCTGGAAATAATAGTAACTGGCTAACCTCATCCCTCTTCTCTACCAAAGAGCTTCCCCACACTTCATCAGTAGGCTCTCTGAGATCTGCACGTTTATGGGAAAGTGGTAAAACCTAAAATGAAGTTAACAGTCCAGTTTTTGAAAAGGAAACTCAAAACAGAATTGTTAATCAAGATACAGTGTCCTGCTGTGTAGCCTGGCAGGGTTAGTATACCCAAAACCCACTCATTAAAAAACTAAAATACTAAATAAATAAAAAATTAAAAAATTAAATAAAGTAAAAAGTTGTCAGACACTACGTACATGCCTACAATCCCAGCATTCTTGTGTTGCAGAAGGATTACAAGTTACCTGCGTAACTTAATGATTTAACAAGACCCTGTCTCAAAAGGAAAAAATGGAGAGGGCCCGAGAGCTAGTGATGTAACTCAAACCAAAAACTGAGAACAAAGGCCTTCGGTTCAATCCCCAGTACCAGTAAATAAAGAAACAAACAGCAAAAGCAGCAAGGTTATCTAAATCATAATCAAAACTAAGACATTTTCATGTACTTATGGGATGTGCTATCTTAATTGATTCAAACATTTCTCCTTATATGAAAGATATAAATTAATGGATTCCATCAACAATGGGATGTAATATTAAGAAAAAGGAGAATAAGGATTACTACAAGTCTTTTTGTTCTTTTTTTTTTTTTTGAGGAGGGGGTCTTTTTGAGATGGGGGTCTCACTATGCAGTTCAGGCTGGCTGTGAGCTCACGATGTAGCCCAGACTGGCCTGGAACTTGCAATGATCCTCCTAATTCAGCCATCCAAGTGCTGGAATTAAAGGCATGTACCATCACACCTGCCTTACAGATCATTTCTTATACTTTGGCAGTTACCTTTTCTTCATAACTTCTTGACATTAACAGACACAAAAGAAGACCACTTATGCTCAAGTGTGAAGCCAGATGCCAAGCTGATCGTCCAGAGACACCAGACCCTGAGCAAGACAGTAGCACACACTTCCACAACTGCTCACGGGCCGGGAAAGGGGTTTAACATGCGTGCAGGCCAGCCCAGGTAGAGATGGGCCAACAGGTGTGAGCACCAGTCAGTACAGGCTCTGCAGAGGGCACAGAGCAAACAAGAAAAAGATGCTCCCAGACTCGACCTGTGACTGATTCAAACAATGTGATCAGTGTGTTACATGTCAAGGAAAAGAAGCAAGTATAAAGGCAGAGTTCCAGGAGAGAGAATCAAGGTGTCCTTAAGAAGCAATGTCAGAGAAGGTGGCAGAGGTATGGCGTGCAGCATGGATCAACAGGTGTGTTGTGGATGGTGCGGAGACTGAAGAGTCTGCTGGTGGCAGAAACACAAGCATATTTTCACCTCCTGGGCTCCCCTGAGTAGAAATCATGATGAGCTGTAAGGAGGAAGGGACCGAGGCAGGGTGCTCACAGAAAAAGCTGTGGGAGATGTGAAGGTGACCACAACAGGATCACCGAACAGAGGAGAGCCCAGCTGGTTCTGCACACTGGAAAGTACCCCAGCTGCCGCCCAAGTCAGGGGCGGGGGCTGAGCCCCGTCTAAGGGTCTAGCTCCACTGATCGCGGTGAATTGAGGACTCAGAGCGTCCTGGCTGGACGGAGAAGGAACCAAAGCCAGAAGATGTAGAAGAGTAAAGGGCCAAGGCAAAATCTGGAGGCAAAGAAGTAAATCAAACCAAACCCTGAGAAAGCTGTGTCTTCGTGCCTGGCGTGTGGACGGGGCCCACCTCAGCAGCAGTGTTCAGAAAACACGGTTGGTCGGACGGCAGCCGCCTCTCAGGGCTGTGGACCAAGGGATCAGGGGGACCAGCCACCAGCACCAGCATCGCAGAGACCTGGCCCCCACCACACAAGGGACAGGACCCTTTTCCCAAGCTGCCCTCCAGCCCTGAGCTGCACTTCCCAATGGCTCGGCAGCCTTCCAGGTCTCTGCTCCTCAGCTCCCGGCTGCTACCTCACATTCCACGCAGCAAAAACCAAAGCGGTAAGCATCCTTCCTCTACAACACTCCCCTCCGGCTTTGCTCTTCCCCCTGCTAAGTGGGACTACAAGGGCAGCGCTGGCTCCTTCTCCATTCCCGTCACACCTCACCCAGGGTGCGCAGGTTCTCCAGGAAAAGCCCCCAGGCCGCCCTGCCTGGGACACCTCCCCACCACTCCCTCCTTCGGGGCTGAACTGGTGTCATCACAGCACTCAGGACTCACCTGCTCATTTGTTTGCCTTGCTCAACTTCCCGAAACCGAACCTTATTCATGTTATGTCGCTCAGAATCCGGACTCTTCCAGTAGATTCTATAATAGTAACAGTCAAACTCACTGGTGGAACTTGTCACATCTTTTGTGGGCTGGCTTCTCCCATGGCCTCCAGACCATGGCCCATGACGCCACCACAGGAACCAGACAAACCAAGATGACCCCAGTTCCACTGTTCTAAATAGTAGTTGGCTTAATTTATATTCGTGATGGTGTTCACCTGACCTCACTCCACCAGCAAGCATGTATTTGGTGTATATGGAGGATTTAAGTCAGTAATATTCGAATAACCTGGCATTGTAAAAATGTTCTAAAAGTTCCCTAATGAGCTATGAAAGCATAAATCGCTCCTACTGTTGCTTGATTTCAATCTATAATTTACAAGGTGAGGGGCCCATTAGTGGAAGTCTGGCATATGGTTATGAATAAAATTAATTTCTGTCAGATTTCAATCCTCAAAAAAAAAAAAAGAAATCATACTGATCACCATTTTCCAAAATGCAACCCAAGTGATTGTCTTATAGAGATGGACATACCTAAAAATGCATTACATATTCACACACACACACACACACACACACACACACATCTGCAGCTTCTCTGAAATGCATGACAGACTGTAAATAAAAACTTCCATACCCCAACAGAAGACTCCTAATCTATTGGAGAAAGAACATCTTTTCTCTACAAGGCCCCCAGCCCTACCCTACGCTTCTCCACCATGGAAGACTGATCACCTTCAATATTTACAACATGTGTCATCCAAATTCACTAGGTTTCAGGGGTGAGGATCTGTGGCCAGAATGGTTACCAGAGATAGCAATGGATTTGGAATCAGGGTTTCCTTAGCCTAAATAAAGCGCCCACTCATCTCCTGCCATGGCAGTAACAGGTGCCCAAGGGTTAGAGCTGATGGACAGAATCAAAGGCAGTGACCCTAACAGACCAGCATCGGGTCCCACAGACCTGAGAGGGGCTGAGCACAGCACTAGATTTGACCTTGGTGGGGAGTGACCCGCCAAGCCCTTCTCTACTCCCTGTCTCACTCCGCTTGGTTCCTCTGGAGTTGCATGGTGGTTCTGCTGTTCTTGTTCTTTTGTGAAAGAATCACAACTGAGAGGTCACTGAAGCCTCCTGAAGGCAGGTGGGATAAGGCTGTGGGAAGCTGCTACACGCACTCAACAGCAACACAGTCAGCTTCACTGCCTGCCACGGATATAGATGCATCTAACTAAAAAGCCTAGAACACAATCTGAACTTATTTCCATTCCATGTTCCATCTTCCAGAGCAAGAGACTATTTTTTGAAACATTTTTAATTCTTTCTAGGTTTTGCTGTGTCAGGCAAAATAGATCCTTTTGGTTTTCTGGGAGTTTCATCATTCACAGAATTCTAATTTACTAGAATCCAGCAGTACATTACATGCACTGAGCATTTCACATGAGCCAAGCATTGCTGTAAACACACATACGCTAATTCATTATCCATACAACAATTCTACCAAGTGCACGCCACTGCGAGATCCTTACTTTATAGATCAGGAAAATGAGACACAGTGCCCAGGGTCATATGACTAGCAAGTGGTGGAGCTGAGATTCAGACCCAGGCATCCTAACCCTATAATCTAGGTTGTTGTCACTTCATAGTGCCTACTCAAAATCTTCAAAGCTATGAACGCCACCATGTAAGGTCATTAATTCTAGGACCGAGAACTAGACAAAGGCACGTTTTGACAGTCCCGCAATGTTCCCCTTGGATTCTCAGCTACACCCCTCCTACTATTACAAATTCAAATACTACATCACCATGTTCCGCAAGCAGGAAAAAGAGGTGAACCAGGTGATTAGTCTTGGGCACCAAAGTAGTTGGGTGGGGGTAAAGGCAAATATTAAAATGACATCTGAGTTTATCCACAGTATTCAAAACAGGTCCTCAAAACAAACCAGGGACACCTACAGCACATCCTGGAAACTAAGGTATTATAAGCCAGGTGACCTGGCAAAGTGACAGTTAGCAGTTGACCCCTGTATGTCCTTGAGGCAGGAGCAAAGGACCATGCAGAAATGATACCCACTTCCAGTACACAAGTCCAGAGAGGTTGGGGCACTTAAAGGGGCAAAAACAAGATGAACACACACACACAGGTACTACTTTATATAAATGTGAAGTTAGCGCGCAGTGTGTAAATATGCACAGGTAAGCAGTAAGAGTGCGTTAGGGGTAACATGTGGGAGACAAAAGATACAGGGGACACAATACGATTCAGAAAACTCCAAAGAATCAATGATAAAATACACTGAGGAAACAAACCTTATAAAAAATTAATATACATGCAAAACATTAAAACTTTTACTAGCTGCAGTCCTTATAGTATGAGGTTTTTGCTTTTCTTATACAAGTCTCTCCAATACAAGTCAACAAAGGGACTGATACTCTATAAGATTAAGAGACGACAGAGGACTGAAGGCCCAGTTAACCACACCCCCATGTTCCTCACCACCCATCATTGTTGCTCACAAGGGGCACAACCATCACACCCCAAAGGACTTGGAGGGCTGGACACAGCGGCCAAAGCCCGAGGAGAGCAAGCAGCCCTCAGGCCAAGCCTGAAAGCTCCCAGCTTGGACAACAGGAGATGGGAGGTGAAGCATGGCGAGGGACAGAGCCAAGTGATGACAGTGAGCACTAGAGAAGGGACAGGAGCACCAAAGCCTGAGGGCCTAGTCAACCTCTGTGCTCCCAGGGCACTGCTTGGGACACAGAGCCCTGCGCTCTCCCTCAGGGCCACTGAGCTTCACTGCATGGCTGATTCCTGTCACATCGTCACTCGGCCCTGGACATTTTGACTAACATTGGTTAACAACCCTTCTTTTAGTGATACCGCTACCTAGGAGGCAGTTGAAGTTCTTCATTGTTGTCCACACAGTGTAACCAAGACACAGCTAACGGCCAAGAGAGTCACAAAAATGGAAATAATCCCAGACGGCAACATGAATCAGAGGGAAGACAGTCTGGTCTCTCTGGCTGAGGGCACACCGTGGAAGTCAGTCTTTCTTGCCTCTTGTCTTTCCAAGTGTAAAATGCCTCCTTGAGCACACCGCAGTCTCCCGTCCCAGACAGGACAGGCTCCTCAGAGTCAGGCCGTGAGAGTGGGCAAACACTCACTTCAGTTTGGAGTCTCAAGAGCAGCTTCTCCCCAGATAGATGGAAACAAGGAAGCATCCTGCTCTTCACTCTGGTCACTTTCAACAAGGCAAAGCCCAGCACACTGGAATGCCGAATGTATCAACATAGCTAGTGCAAGGGTGCATTAACAAAAGCAGGAGTTTCAGAGAGGAGCCACCTGATTAGGGAAGGAAGGGTGACAGGGAGGGAGGAATGAAGGAAGGACAGAAGGAAAAAGTGCAAGAAGGAAAGGAGAGAGAACAAACTCAAACTGGGAAATGTTTGACTTGAGGTGCAAACCACATGCAGGGAGAGATGCACTATCAGACAGGCGAGTGTAAGCTTATAAGGGAGTTTGATCTTGGAGATATTTTTAAAAAAGGAAGAAAGGCAGGAAGAGAGAGGAAAAAAAGAGCAGGGAAAAAAAAGCACAGAAATTCTGGAACTATGTAAGAGAATAGTGAAAGAAGAAAAGTGAGGGGAAGCCGGAAGCTTCAGAAACAATACAGTATGCTGAGTGTCAGCTGGCACACAGGAAAAAGAGGCATTGGCAAAGGAGAGTAGGAGAAGGCACGGCGACAAAGGTGGTGCAAAAGCTGCATCTGGGAAAGAAGGCAGATGAACACCGTCCACACTGAGGCAGGTGGACAGATGGGAGCTGATGACTAAGAACAGTGCTTACAGTTTGAAACTAGGGTCAGATCGGACAAAAGCAGGCATCAGCAAATGGGGCTCAGGCACACGCCCTGAACTCAGGGAGGCTAAAAGTGAGGATGCAGAGGACCGGAGACCACCGAGTCCCTAAGCACAGGTCCTGGCCCATCCCCAGCAGCAGAAACAGTTCCCAGCACTCAACAGGCACTTGGTGAGTCCCAGTTCATCACGAATGCTGTTATTTGATTAAAGAAAGGAATTAGCAAGTTTCTCTAGGACATGAAAGAGTATGAAGGGACAGACTGGTTCTCACACATGTGGAATTCCCATGCACATGTTCCCTGAAGGCCGCCCGCATTTAAGATCTGGTTGGAAGTAAAAGTTGTAGACAGAGCTCATACCGCTGGAGGCTGGCGGTCTTGTCTAGAGGCTGATGTCAGCCTTTGGGGCAGGAACTGAGGAAAGGGATCTTTCAGGTTGGACACAGAACAGGGAGGAAACCCTGAGTGTCTGCAGGCTGCAAATCCCTCTCTGCTCCGACCATGAATGCATCCAGAGAGAGTAAGCAGCTCTTGAGGGGTGGGCTTTTCCCCTTCTGGGGTATACCCCCAGTGACCCTAAGACCTCTCATGAGCCCCACTCTTAAAGGTTCCACCACCTCCTAAGAGTGGCCAGCTGGGGACCAAGGCATGAACATGTGGCTTTGGGAGATACTTATCCAAACCACAGCAGAAGTCACAGAAAGCCTCAGGGGACACTTATTTCATGATGCAAGCTATTCCTGCACTTTGGGTTCACTTCCTGTGTCCCCTCATATTTAAAGATCCCTAGAAAGTTCCAGCCTGGTACAAGAACATAAAAGGGTCCAACTAGCACCTGAGGAGAGGAAGGTGGCAAGAGCAGTGGCTGCAGCATGAGCAGCAGTGAGAGGGAAGGAACCCGGAAGGAATGGGGTGGCAGAGCACGCACTAGTGCTTCACCACCATCTCAACAGGTCAAGGTATTGTCCTTTCCCGGGAACTCTAGATACAATTTTTTTCTGTTGAGTTTTTCATTTTGTTTTTATTTCATCTTGACAGAAGATACTGGAGTAGAGATGAGGGCCCATGGGAAAATTGATGGTATGCAAGAAAAAAGGTACAGCTATGAAGAATCTGTACAATATAATTATAGAGAACCTTGGAAGAAAGAAGAGGCTGCGAAATCCAAAGGCTAAGTACGCCTTTTGCCAGGCAATATAAAGAATGAGGGAGAGAATGACGTGGAAAACATGCCTTCGAGGCTCACCTGGAATTAAGGGGCAAAATCAGGAAGGGAGCCATGGACATGGAAAGTCTGCACAGCTGCTGTGGAGAGGCCAGCAGGGCCCAGAGAACCAGGGAGCTTCTGTTGGTCTTCAGACGCTAGATCCTTGGAATGTCCCCGAATTCTAATCAGTACAATTTAGTGCCACTTGCAGCAAGACTTGGAAACCTGGAAAGATTCTTTCAGTTTCTGGAAGTACATGTGTACCAAGTTTATCTCAGTATACTGGGTCTACCACATACCGATACACTCATGCCTCACGACAGACTGTGAAACAACTCTAAAGATGGGTGATAATAAAATTCTAATTGATCCAGTCTATCATTCTCCTTCAGATGGATCCAGGTTATACTAAACTCACATCAAGATCCTTAGGGGAATAAATCTAGATGGAATAAATCTTGGAAATCTCTTCATCTAACCTCTCATCTATTATGATTTCTTTGTCAAAACTCTAGGGCAGAAACCATCCTTGGACACTGGGCCTCCATAGGCTCCTGTCCACATCTCAGCCTCCCCTACAGAACCCCTGAGGTTACCAAACTGGGCTCTGGATACTTTGATGTTGGAGGGTTTAATGTAAGCCACCCCCAGGTCTAGCTTCATCTTACCTGGAGGACAACCAGCCCACTTACATCACAAGAGATACCAACTGGGAGATAAACACACTTGGACAGTGCTAGTCACCAATTTTTGTGGCTTTGTCTGTCCAGTACCAAGCTTTAATTAATTTTCCAGCCATCTTTTAATAATCTATGGAAGCACACTAGAGAAAAGAACGCTGATTACTATTCCCCAAATACCCAAAGGACAAAAAACTTGGCAGCAATCATGAAATCCACTTTCACATTATAGGAACAATTCATTTATCAAAAAATTATTACTTGAGACATAATTTATGAAGCTAAGCATTCGACCCACAACTGAGAACCAGAAAGCCTGCAGTAGAGGCTGGAACACAGTCCAAGCTGGGAGCTAAATAAAGCTTTAAGTTTACAGCATCCTTCACCCATTCCCAGGCAGCTTCTACTGACTCAGATTGTTCTGGAATAAATAAATCAGTCTTAGAAATATGGTCCTCTGCCACCAGGTATGAAGTAGAAAATCAGAAGCATTAAGGATAGACTAGCAGGACGGCAACACAACATTCCAACCGGCAAGGAGAGAGCTGTAGAATTCCAAAAGGTGACACAGCCAAATCAAAAGGCAAAGGACAGAGCCCCGTTTTATAAAGGACAATGGAGCCCTGGAGCTCCTCGGAGTCCTGGGCATCTCTCACTGATTACGGTGATTTGAGACCTTTGGCCAACCTTTCCAAGCTTCTCCAGACAATCCTGCCGCTGAAAGACATACACTGGGACAGCCTTGTGCCCTGGGCCACCATGAAGGTGCTAAAAAGTATATTTTAAAAATTGCCTGTTAGATGCAAAGTTTACAACGGGTGATTCACCCCGAGTGAAACCGGGTACACAGGTCCAACATGAAAGAAACAGGGCTTCCAACTCAACAAGTGACGATCCAAATGTCCCAGGAATGAGAAGGGGCCGTAGAGCTCATGCATTGCCCAAGGCCCTGGCTGAAAGGTTGGGGGATCAGTGCCCTCACCCCACCACAGCGTGACTCACAGCCCACTGCCCTGCTTTCTCAGCCAGGACACCAGAGCAGTTTTCCCACCCCTTCCAGGCCTGGTCTGGCCGCACTCACCTGGAGGAAGCAGTGTCCCACCGGGGTGCGCTCTGCCAGGGTGACATTGTACACCTGCCTCTGGAAGACGGGCTCGTTGTCATTCACGTCATCCACTGTAATACTCACCAGGCAGGTGGCATGGAGTGGGGGCTCTCCGAGGTCCTGGGCCACCACTTTCAGCTCCACGGCCTCCTGGACCTCTCTATCTAGAGTTCGAATGCTGCTGATCACCCCGCTGTCGGGATTGACGGCGAAAGACGGCCCACACTCTGTGCCAGGCTGCAAAGCCCCTGGGTTGCAGAGAGCTGAGAGCTGGACCAGCGCGTAGCGCAGCCGGGCATGATCCGTGCCAGCCTCGTCGGCGTCTGAAGCACTGACCCACGCCACTGTGGTGCCAGGGGCCGCGGCCTCAGACACCGAGGCCCGGTAGTGCTCCTGGCTGAAGACCGGTGGCTGGTCGTTGAGGTCGGAGACCTGAAGCAGCAATGTCTCCTGAGTGCTCAAGGGCGGGAACCCTGCATCCACGGCCACTAGTCTCAGTTCGTACAGATCGCGGCTTTCTCTGTCCAGGGGCCCATCCACGCAAAGGAAAAACACGCCTGGGGCCCCGCCAGGCCACAGCGCAAAGGCTCCCGCCCCGCCCTCCAAGGCCAGCGAGACTCCGCTGCTGCCACCGAGACCCACGCCAAGTGCCCCTGCTGCCTCCTCTTCCTCCTCCCCGGAATCACCATCTGCGTCTGACACCGAAACACGGGCCACGTAGTCACCAGGCCGGGCGCCCTCCGACACTTGGGCCGCGCCCCCCTCGGTGAGGAACAGGAGGTGAATGGTGGGCCAGTTGTCATTCACGTCCAGCACGGCGACTGACACGCGCACCGTGGCCACCTCGGGCTCTGCACCTCCGTCGCGGGCCTCAACCACCAGCTGGTGCCAAGCCCGCGCCTCGCGGTCCAGGGGCCTCCGCACCCGCACCAGGCCGCTCAGCTCCTCCACCTCGAAGTAGGCCTCGCCGCCCGCGGCCTCCCCGTCCGCCCCCGCCCCGGGCCGCGCGCGAAGCCCGTAGCGCACACGGCCGTTGGGCCCCAGGTCGCGGTCGGTGGCGCGCACGCGACACACCTCGGCGCCCGGCGGCGCGTCCTCGCGCACGGCGGCGCGGTACTCGGCCTGCTCGAACACCGGCGGGTTGTCGTTCTCGTCCAGCACGCGCAGCTGCACCCGCAGGCGCCCGGTGCGCCGAGGGCTGCCGCCGTCCCACGCCTCGATCTGCAGCTCGTGCGCTGCCGCAGCCTCCCGGTCCAGGCGCCGCAGCAGCACCAAGTCCAGGGGCTCCAGGGGCGAAGGTGGAGGCCCCGGCGTCCCGTAGCGCAGCCGGAACAATGGTCCCGCGGGGTCCTCAGGCGGCTCGGGAGGGGGCAGCAAGGTGTAGCCCTGCGTGCTGAACGGCCCTGCGTCCGGGTCCTGCGCCCCCGGCAGGCGGAAGGCGGTGCCCGGCGGGCTGAGCTCCGAGACGTCGAGTTGCAGTGCGTCTCGCGGAAAGCGGGGCGCGTGGTCGTTCACGTCGTTGACGCGGATCTCCACCTGCACCACGGCGCCCCGCAGCGTGGCGGCCACGAAGCTGTAGCGGTCCCGCCGCTCGCGGTCCAGGCGCCGCGCCGTGCGGATGACGCCTGTGTCCGGGTGCACGTGGAAGTCGTCCAGCAGCGGGGAGTCGTCCGAGTCCTCGGACAGGAAGAAGCCGCCCGCCTCCTGCTGCTGCTGAGCGGGCAGCCCGGCGCGAAGGTCCCCAACCAGCGTGTCGGGGGGAAGCCCCTCGTCCACCGAGAGGCTGAGGTTCAATACTTGCGTGGACGAGCCCGAGACCGCCCACAGCCACGCGTGCACCAGCACCCCGAGCAGGCAGCGCCGCGCCCTGGCGCCGCAGCCCCGCCGCCTGTGGGGGGACCCTGTCCTCCCGGGGAGCAGGAGGCGCTGGGGGACGGGGACCTCCAGCTGCGGACGCCGCGCGCCCATCCTCTGCCCGGAAGGGCTCCTCTCCCGGCCAGCTCCGGGGAAGCCTCCAGATAACTGCCGGCTTGTGTCGGGGCGCGGAGAAATCCAGGAGCCTCTTCAGAGTCCGAGCCCCGGGAGGACAGACTTCGGCAAGCAAACCCGCAGGGCCGGGAGTTCCCGGGGTGACATCTGCAACTGGTGCGCGGCCTCTGCCTGCGGCGCCGCGGACGGGGGAGCTGTCGTCGCCTCTGCCGGGCCACCACCTCCTCCGCCCCTGGATTCTATCACACGGAGTCTCATCTCTTTTTCTCTCTCCTTTTATTCCTTTTGCATCTGTTCCTTGTTCTGCTCTGCTGGCTGTTTCCCGCTGGTAAAGTCAGGTGCATTATTTCTTTTGCCAAAAAGGGGGAAAGCACTGAAGCGCGCACGGAGGAGAGGCTGGGATGAGCGCGGGGGGCGGAGCGCGGGCGGGGCGGGGGCCGGGGCTGGGGAGGGCGGGAGCGCGATCAGGCTGCGCTGCGGCCGGGTCGGCCACTCCGGGGACGAACGCCGAGGACCGCGCAGCTGCCCTGGCCCGGCCCCCGGCCCTCCCCGCGCGTCACGCGGCGCCCATGAGGGCGCACCCCAACCTGCAAGCCTCAGCTCTGCAGCCGGACGGAGGAGGAGCCGCAGGGAAAGGGCCAGGAGACCCGCGCGGGCGGGCGGTGCAGGCGGGGGCGGAGGGGAGGCAGGCGGCAGGCGAGCAGCCCGGGCTGTCCTCCGCCTTAACCTCTCCGAGGTCCCGCCCGCAGGCCTGAGCGCGTCCGGGCTGAATGGAGGAGGTGGGGGTTAGGGTCACTTCGGGGAGCCAAACTTGCGTCCTCCGCTTGGCCAGAAAGATTCATCCCCAGCGGAAGGACCGATGGAGTCCAAGGCCCGGGAACAGCTGGGGCCAGGATGGCTGCACAGGAGGGAGGAGGCGGAACTTGGAAAATCCTTTTAGACAGCCCGAGAAATCTGCCACGCACATGGTGCAGACCCCGCTTTATTAATGCCGTGCTCCTATTTAGCGATGAGCGACAGGCGAGCTTGTCACTGCCCTCTGCCACCAGCAATGAGGATGGCAGTAGATTGGGCTCGCGAACCATTTCTCTGTAGCCAGCGCCATGCTAACGTCTCCAGGATGTTTTGTAATGCTGAGTTGGGGGCAGAAAGAGCCAAGTGGTGACGCCCCACCACGAGGCCACACTCCAAGCCCCAAAGTTTGCAAGCAGAGCCACCAAGGACAGACAGACTCCAAACTGGCTTCAGTCGCAGGTGTCCCTTCAGTTGTGCTTAATAATTGGACAAAATTGATTTGATAAATGGCCTCCAAAAAGTACGCTTAGGCTCCGAGGAAGAAGGCTCTCTCCTCTTAAGGATGGCTGGCCATATTTAGCAAATGATTTCTGCAGTTCTGCATTTCACCCAGAGAGAAGCATTAATTTCCTAGAATGCTGTTCTGCTCTTTAGGAGGGAGGACCAGAAGCCCTCTAGAGTGGATACTTGCCGCGCCAGTAAATGATTTTTTTTTATATTCAGTGGCGTATCATTTCTAATCCATAGCCACACTCGCTCTACCTCTGACAAAATAATAATGACACAATTTACTTTGTAGCAGATATGTTGCTTGGCAATGGAGTTATTAAAATAAATTCAGCTTCCTTTTATCAGTGAAGGACCCTTAACCATTAGGAGATGTCAAATGAGTCTTCGGAGTCTTTCTCTCCTCCGCCTCTGTTATGGCTCGGTAAGGAGTCCCTTGGCCTCTGCGCCTGCCCCTTTGTAAGCAGTTCTGCACCGAGCATCTTGATTGACACTTTTAAAGCTAACGGAATTCATCTTACCTCCTGCTCCAAACCTGTAGTTTAATTCCATTATTCTTGGATGGTAATTCAGATTCCTTATCAAGTACATTGTACACGCTTGAATTATAAAACCAAAGGACCCACAGGAAAATAGAACTACCTAACTTTCCATTGGTTTCTAAACTAAACCACTGTTTACAAAGAGCCCGCTGAACTTGTCACATGCAGGGACTGTAGTGCCAGCCGTGCTGTCTTCAGTCTGATTTGCCTCTGACCTGTGAGAGCTTCACCTCTCATGACCACACCTGAGTCATGGGTCAGGGGTTTGGGTTAGGGCTGGGTCTCGGCCCCACTGTCACTCAGGTCTTGACTTGGATCCCTTCTGCTCAGAAGTCTTACCTGGCCACCATACCTCAAATGCCTGGATCATAAACCCTGTCACCTCGGGCTGTATTTCATCTGTGTCATTTTCCAGTACCTGATAGGGTAACCTGCCTCATTCATCTTTTTTATTCAGTTACTAGAATCTGTCTCCTTTCATGGACTTGAGCACAGCTTTATCCCAGAACATAGTATGTCTCTTCACTGTGTTTGTTTACTAGATGCCTGGTGATGGGTAAGTGGGTAAATAAGTCTGTTAAAGGAGAGGCCTACAGCCATAACTAAGAATTCATGGGCCACGACCTCCTTTGTTACAATGAATTCTATCACGACTACCTTACTCGGTTTAATCATCCAATGGGGTGTCTTGGTCTATTTTTGAGCTGTTTCAACTTATGTTGGTAACTATCATCAAATGTTTGCTGGAGGCTAAACAAAAAAGAAAAAACAGGATCTTTTTCTGCATCTCTCACTAACACATCCTTTGTAAACATGGTTTTCTTTAGAAGCAAATGGAAAGCCAGGCACTTAAACACCTGTTTATTCCTGTAAGCCCTTTGGCTTTATAATTAAGCATGCTAAATTTAAATTCTCCTGACCACTTTACAATGCCCTACCTGCATTGATTGATTGATTGCCCAGAGCAGCATTCTAGAATTGATAGTTCAGTTTTGTAAAGAAATATGCATGTGAAAAGTAATTTTTGATAATATAGGCACCAGTAGCCCACAAAAAACAGAACAAGGTCTTACCCTTTTGAGAAAAACATTAGCATATAACTGACAATAACTTGGGCTTTGAATACTGTGTAATTTGGGGTATACTACTCAAATTTTGTGAAGTTTCCATTTCCGTCTTTAAATTGGAGGTGACATATCTAATTTCTGAGAATATTATAAGCCTTAGAGGAGACAATGCATGTGAAGTGTCAAATGGCATTCGGTAAATATTGCTCCTACTTTGTGTGATGAACTATTTTAGAGGTGTGTTGTTTTAGGGTTCTCAGTGATATCACACTCTGACTTCTTAACCCCCAAGGTGTGTGAAGAAGGTAGATGTAAAATTCTCACAATCCCGAATAGAAGCTGTTCTGGGCAGAAGGGTTCACAGCGGAGCCTCACACGATGTTACATGGTTTTGGTGATACAGGTCGTCCTCAGTTCTGTAACATTGAATAAATAGCTACCATATTAGTGTTCCCTGCAGGGACCAAGCATCTGACATAAACAACTTAAAGAAGCTTGACATGGTGGCATGACAGTCTGAGGCAGGAGTATCACAGGTTCAAAGCCATACTGGGCAACTGGGAGACATAGGGAGACTCTATCTCAACATAAAAAATAAAAAGAACTGAGAGTACAGTTTAGTGCAAAGGCCCTGAGGTCAGTCCCCAGTCCTGGAGGGAGGGGCGTTCAAGGAAAAAAGAGGGGTTTTTGGCTCCTGGTTGCAGAGGTTTCAGTCCATGACCGGCTGCTCCAAAGAAGAAACAGCATGGTGGAGGAACTTGACACAGAGGGCTCCAGGAAGCAGAGACAGCAGGAAGAGGAGCAGGGGCCAGGGGTCAAACACAGTGCCCAATGTCATGCCCCCATGGGCCACCCAGACGCATCCAGAAATGTGCTATACTCATCCCCCAGGTGTCCCTCACATCAATCAAGTCAACAGTCAGAATTAACTGTCGCAGAAAGGAAGAACGATCGTCCTCATGGTGAAGATGAGTACACAGAGGTTCCAGATGCTGCGTGTTCCAGTGTCCAAGGTCTTCACTACCCACTCACTGCGTTCTGCACTGGTCATTTATTTTCACTGTGATGGTGAGGGCTGAGGACTGAACCCAGGGCTTCCACACTGAGCTGTATCCCTAGCCTCTGGTAGCACCTGCCCTGTTTTTGAGAGAGGCTCACTGAGTTGCCCGAAGGCTGGGCTCCACCTTGGAGCCTCCTGCCTCAGCCTCCCGGAGAGGTGGAGTTACAGGAGTGTGCCTCCATACCCAGCCTTGGTGGTTTTCCTTAGAGTGAGTCTGCTTTGAAGCCTCACTGAAATCAGGGCAGTCAGGTAGTAAGGCTGGAAAAGAGGAAACTTGCAGGAAGAGAAGCCGGGATAGATGGCGTGTTTGTGGGTGTGACGGGGAGTAGGGCACTGGGCAGGCAGAGAGTGCAGCAAGTGAAATAGACTAAATGCTCCTTCAGGGCAGGGGAGGATTTTGTGAGATACGGAACAGGAAGGTCCCCCGAGGGTTCTGATGTGTCCATGGCCACAGGGAGCCCTTACCACTGCAGCTGGCACTGTCACCGTCCTGAAGCGGTTTGAACTGAACCCAAGAACATATGGCGCTTGTGACAGTTTCATTTTGTATGTCCAGGTGGCTGGGCTGTGTTGCCCTCTTGTTGGGACAGTCACCAGTCCAGATGTTGCCATGGAGGCATGCTGAGGGTGGGAGGGTAGTCAAGGGGATTACGCCCTGTAACGGGGATGGGCATCAGCCAGTCCGTCAAAGTCCGCCAGAGCAAAAATGGCGATTTCCTGCAGAAGACTATTTTGCCTCAAGGCTATAATGCAGGAGTCCTGTCTTTGTTCCCAGTGCATCAAACTGCCTGACACTCAGCTTCCTGCCACTGTACCAAAATATCTGAGATAATTAACTATATAGAGCTTTGGAGGTTTCAAACCCTAATCAGTTGGTCTCATTGCTTTGGCCCGAGGTGACACATCGTGATGGAGTGCATGGAAGTGCAAAACTGCTCAACGCATAGTTAGGGAAGCAAAGAAGAGGGAGTGACCAGAGTCCCACAGCCCCTGCAAGGTCGTCCTCCTAGCGTCCCAAAGACCTCCCACCAAGCCCCACTTCCTGAAGACTCTACTGCCTCCGATAGCACCAACCAGGGGAGAAAGTTTTCTCTTCATGGATTTCAAGCTGTCCTGCAGTTCCACAGGTTTTGGATTTGCTATTTCCCACAATCATGTAAGCCAATTACTTCGTAAGTAGTAGCTGGGTGGAGTGTGTGTGTTTCTCTGGAGGGCCCTAATAATAGAGTGACTAGAAGTGGAGGTGACTTTGTATTTAATACTATAGACTGTGTGTGTTTAATACCCTCATATATTTTGTATTCTTAAATTGTTAAATTCGGAATCCTGGACACAGCAAGAAGAAGCAATTACCTTAGGGCCTGAGCTGTTCCAAGGAAATGATGTGCTTTGCTCTCTCACCCTCTGTCTCTGTCTCTGTCTCTCTGCCTCTCTCTCTCTCTCTCTCTCTTAATGTTGAGAAATGATTCCACAAATACCCATTCTATTTTTAAATTTTACATAGAATTAGTCTGTTTTGGAACCAGCCTGGCCAATAATTTGTTTTAGTTTTTAGAGTGCATGTTTGCATCTATTCTTCCGGGATGTCCTCCTGATTGAGTTAGTCATCATAGCACAGTGATATATGCACACCCATGTTTCAGCTGCACAATTTTTATTAACTAAATCTTGGGAAAGGGTCTGTATGTCCATTATCAGGTGAATGGCTAAAGAAAATTTGATATTTACACACACCGGTCAGTAATTTCTTTATACCATTATTTCATCATATGTTTGCACAGAACTATAACATGGTATACCATTAGATTTAGACATACTTCATATAATCATATTTTCAAATCCAGTAGAAGCTGAGATGCCAAAGTTATATACACGAATGGTCCCTAATTTATGATAGTTTGACTTAGAGTTTTTTGAGTTACGGTTGTGTGAAAATGATACAAATGCAGTAGAAAATATACTTCAAATATTGAACATTGTTCTTTTCCTGAGCTACTGGCAAGCAGTATGATATTCTAGTGTTATAGAGTAGAGACAGTGACTCCAAGACAGCCTGGCTTGTGGGGTAGACAATACATATTCTACAGTGGGCTGTGTTGCTAGCATTTTTTGATATGTGTTTTGAAAACATGACATGAGACATTCCACTTTATTAAAATTTGCTTTGTGTCAGATGATTGTTCTCAACTGTAGCCTAATGCAAGCATTCTGAGCGAGTTTAAGTTAGGCTTGGCTGGAGCTAAAATGTTTCGTAGGTTCCGGGTGTTCATGCATTTTTGACTTACAATATTTCCAATTTGTGATGGGTTTATTAAGATGTATCCTCATGGTAACCTGAGTAACATCTGTACCAAAGTTCTCCTTGCTTTTAAACATTGTCGGACAGTAGATACGAAAAGGAATCCCTAGGTAAATTTTATACCGCCCACCTAATTTTCCCCAGATTGTTTTCTCTCTCCCAGTTGGCTTGTTTTCCTGCTCAGTAGTGAGTCAGGCTGGCAGCTTCTCCCCACCTCATCCGCCACACGCAGGATGGCCTGCTGGGTCAGATCCATCTGCTGGATACCCTCACTGCATTTGGCTCCTCTGACTCTGTCTTTGGCTCTCTCCCCTTCATGGTTTCCCTGAAAACTTCTCTTTAAATGAAATAATCCCAACTCCTTATTTCCCTAACCTTTTAATCATTAGGTTTCTGTTCTCTGAACTCTTTCCAGCTTTCCTATACAGCATATAAGATGTGGAAACCAAAACCACTCACCGTTTTGTAAGAGGGTTTATGTTTTGCCAAACCTGAGAAGGCTGACTTACTTCTTCAGTGGAAATCAAAGCCAAGCCCAACAGGTTCTTCACAGTGGATGTCAGAACAGGTGTGATACTGCATTGCCATAAAGCAACAGCCCCTGAGTAGATAATTATTACCTTTCTAAGTAGAAAGCTAATCTGCTTCCATTCACATGGAGGCATTTTTAGAATATTCGTGTCTTTGTATTTTGTGTAAGACAGCATGAAGATAAATAGTATTGAATCCTGCTCATATTTTTCTAGGCATTATTGCTATGTATAAAATTAAAGATGATCTATTTCCTGAGACAAAGCAAAATTCACTGAAATATATATATATATATATATATATATATATATATATATATATATATAACATTATAATAATTCCAGGCAAGGAAAAGCAAAGGAAATACCCAGGACCCTGCCAATCCCACAAATATTCAGTGAGAAAAACACCTGGATGCTCCCCAAGCCACAGCTGTTCAGTTGGAAAACGCCTGGATCCCATTGAGTCAAGGCAGTGAGGGGAAAGAGCCACATCCCGGCCAGTGTGTCTACTTAGTACGACACACACTTGTGAATCCTGTTTGATCAAGGCGCAGTTATTCTTGAAATAAATAGATCCTGCTGGATTTGAGCACGGTTCACGATTAACACACACAGATGGGGATGTACAGGGTACCGGCACTGTCTGTGAGAGGCCCTCTCAATACACAGGCGTTTGGTTGGAAACTTCTGCCACAGATTCTTGGCTATGTCAGCATCTCAATTATTTTTCTCATGGAACATATGTGGATCTGGAAATGCAGCCCCTTGGATCACGCAGGATCTGAGTTCTCCACACTGATTTTCTTTATGTAGGTCCAACAGTGTGTACATGTAAGGAGAAATATAAAATCTAGTAAGTCAGTTTGCTTTCCTTTAATCAGATCAACAATGCATAGCATAATCACAATAGTAATATTCCAGACCTTTCAGAACACATGTGATACTCTCTATCACAATTCACACTTTCCATGGTTCCACTTCCCTTTGTAATGTAAACTTGAGTCTAATGAAAAATTTTCTTTTTTTTATTTTAAAGAGAATAAAACAAAAGAGGACAGAACAAAGCAGATCAGAACAGAACAACATAAGTAACACAGCACTTTATAACAAGACAACCGGATATTAACAGTAGCTACCATAATGTCTCTTTCTTTGTCATAGTTAAGCATGGCTTCAAATATAATAATATCAAACATAAAAAAATAGTATAAAGCCATTCAAAAGAATGAAAGAATTACAGGGTATTCTGAACCAAATAACAGAAAATGATCAATGGCTACCATAATATCTCATTTTCCATAAAAAAATTTGTTTATACTATCACATATATTAAAATCCCAGTAAGACCCAACATGATAGAACCGATGGTAATAGAAGAATAAAAGCGTGGTAGGACTTCAAAGCAAGACGATATTAAATCAGCAATGGCTGCCATAATGTTTTGTTTAATGGAACATTTTCACTATGTTTTCCAGATAATCTTTTGAGCAATCTGTGATTTTAAAAATATGACTGTAAATCCTGAAAATAATATGAAAATTAGGCTGATATTTCTGTAAGTTAAATAGTCATTGTATTTAAGATTTACCTGCCTTAATGGGTAAAAAAAGAATCAGTGCTTAAACTGTTTAAGGACATTTTTAGGTGGCAGCCATGATAATCCTGTGGATAGTATCTATGCTTGAAGAAGTCACAAAAACTACAAATTGAAAGGCTTGGAAATCCTGAGATGTGGGACCCTGGGAGAATTTTCCACAGAAGGCCTCTCCCCAGAAGACAGGTTTGCCATCACCAGAGAGGTGCCGGCAGAAACTGGACTGTAAATCCATGCTGAAGCTTGTCAGTTCTCTATATTCCATCACTGTTTGTATCTGCATGCAAAGAGAGAGAGAGAGAGAGAGAGAGAGAGAGAGAGAGAGAGAGAGAGAGATGCAATACCAAAAGCTTTTGGCGTGGTAAGACACATTCAGTTAATTCCCCACATCTTTCAGGAAAGTGAGCCTACATCCGATGGTCAGTGGGGGCTGTGCTGCCCGCCACTGCTGAGTCTTTCTGCCACTCGGGTGAGCTCGGGTTATCTGCAGCAGATAATGTGACTGCACTGACAGGAATCTGTTTTCAAGCACAGCTCCCTGTATCTGCAAATGTGCTTATTTTTTTCTCTCTTCCTCCACGGTCTTTCATCCCTGACCCCTAATTTATAAATGCAGCTGTGTGCTTTATCTGCAAGATCTTCTTTGAAGATGTTCAGCCTCTCTTCCCATGCATTCTTACCCCCAGTTCACCCTACTTCACCTATGGGCTTTATGCACTGTTCTTTCTTTTTATGCCATGGTCTCTAATCCAGGAATCACAGGGAGCTTAAAAATAACAGCCATGAAAGATGTAGTGTACATGAGGTGCTTTCAAGACTCAAATGATAAGAAGCTTCAAGGGGCACAGATGAATGTTAAACACTGGGAAGCAACCAGCAGCCACTGGAGGTGCAATCACTCATTTTTGAGCAAGTGCCTGGTGCAGCCCGAGAAGAAAAAGGCAGTGCTGCAGTGAGTGACCACGCTGCCCATCCTCCAACCCTGCAGGTGCCTCCAAAGAAGGGTCCTGGCGACTCCACCCTTCTGCAAAGATGTCACCAGCATAAAGCCACATTCACAGGTCAAGGAAATCTGGTGGGTCATTCAGGACCACATGTTTCCTTATTGCAAACACATCATCGTAGTCCCACAGGGCAGGAGAAAAGCGCCTTCCCCCGCCTTTCAAAGATGTCCCCCTATCATAACCCCCAGAACTTGTATGTATGTCACCTAATCCAAAGGGAAGCTGCAGATGTGATTGACCTACAGAGAGTGGATGGACCCAGTGTAGACACACAGGTCTTTAGAAGTGAGAGGGAAGCCAGGAAGACAGAGTTGGAACAGGAGGAGGACAAGGGAAGCAGAGGTCCACGTGAAGGAACCAAGAGCCCAAGAATCCAGGCAGCTTCCTGAAGCTGGCAAAGACAAGGAAATGGATTTTCCCCAGGGCTTCCAACGGAACACAGCTCTGCATGCTCTGATTTTAGCCCAGCGTGACCCATATTGGACAGAACAAGCATTTAGTAAACATGTTGCCATAGCCAAAAAGTGTGTGACAATTTGCTACAGCAGCCGCAGGAACTGATGCAGCCCTTGGCAATGCCAGCCCAGTCCCTCCCTGTCCTGTGTTCTCTGCAGCGAGCACAAGACCTCCCATGTCACCACTGCCATGCTCTCTCTCTAACTGACCCTAGCATCCGGTTTTGCTTCCAGCTCATAGTACCTCAAAGGATCCCTGTTAGCTGGAAAGTTAGGCAGATTCATGTCAGAGACTGTGTTGCTTACAAGTCAGAAGGATGTACTTTTTAAAAAATTGAAATACGTTATCCAAAGTTTTATCTTTGTAAAAAAAATTTGTGCAACAAAACAGCACTCTTGCTTAAAAAAGCCGAAGAAATACGGTGCCAGCAAGCACAATCATGATTGTTAAAACCGCAGATGCAAATGTGAACTACAGTTGAGAGGTGGCCACAGTTTATTTTTGGGAAAAAGAGTTAAGGACACAAAGGTTAGTTTTAAAGAAAAATGCTTGGCCCAACAGCTGGAAAATGGGGTTCTGGTTATATTGTGGAGAGAAATAAATCCTGACTGTGGAAACAAATCTAAGTATTATATAATAGGCCATGAAATCTAATCAAAGGAGGTCACTGGCCCAAGAAGTAGGAAATCTGCTAATGCACATACAAAGAATGTTTCCTTTCATCTCCTCAAACACTAAGGTAAGTGCGGTGGTTTCCGAGCTTTTCTGAGTCATCACAAGAACTGTGCTATATTGCAAGTCACACTGAAAAGTTTCATGATACCTTACTTACACTCGCAATGGGGGCTATGTGTTCTAATTTCTTTTTTTCTCTTCTTTTCGTCCTCCCTCAGTCTACTCTTTTTCATCATTTTCCTTTCCTTTCCTTTCCTTTCCTTTCCTTTCCTTTCCTTTCCTCTCCTCTCCTCTCCTCTCCTCTCCTCTCCTTTCCTTCTTTTTACCCTTCCTTCCTTTCTTTTTTTTGTTCACTGATTGAACCGAAGACTTTACACATGCTAGGCAAATTCTCTACCTCTCAACTGCACCCTCTCTGGCTGGAAAGCTTTAGTTATGCGGTAACTCACTAAAATAGGTGCTTTCCTTCCGTTGTTGTAGTAACCATTCATTCTTCTTACTTGTTACTTCCCATGAAGTGATAGTTTGAGGCTGAATATCTTTAAGGTCTTTCCCAAATGTATGCTTTTTATAGTGCTTTCCTCAGGAGAAACTTTATTTTCTCCAAAGTTTCTTTATTAATAAAATAAAGCAATAACTAAAAACTTGGATCCATCCCTCCAGGACGTTCAATTATTTTTTTTAAAAAAATGGTTTTGGGATAAATTCTAATCTTTTTCTTGCTCTCCAATTATTAATTTTATCCCAAACATGTCATCCCAATCAAAGTTAGAAATTATTGAAAGCACTGCCATACGCGTCAGCATTGGTGCTTGTGAATTTCGGTTCCAGGAATTTGGGAACCGGGAACATCTCAAGGGATCATGAATCACTTGCAGGGAATTTTTTTTTTTTTTTTTTGATTG
This sequence comes from Dolichotis patagonum, assembly GCA_004027295.1. Lineage (NCBI taxonomy): Eukaryota > Metazoa > Chordata > Mammalia > Rodentia > Caviidae > Dolichotis > Dolichotis patagonum. The sequence goes on from PVJX010005459.1 coordinate 52,511, forward strand.
ATGTTCTGAGCCAATGTCACCTTGAAAGTCACCTCCCCCTCCCCGCTGCTAAAATTGCTGAAGGCAGGTGAAGCTCCTGTCCTCTAACTTGCAGGAAAACTGCCCGCCTTGTTTTTCCACAATCGCGCAGTGCAACACACTTCTCAGCCTCTCTCTGTGAAACAGGAGTGACAGGAAGCTCTCAGGGCCCACGCGTAGCTAATACGCTGTGCTAACCCTGCAGAGATGCAAAGCAATAGCCATCGCTCACCAGCGAGCTGAGAGGTGACAGATTCCAATTTCCTATTTTCCTGAGACACTCTCCTCATTACCAAGCAAAAGCGGGCCAGTTAACTTGCCTGAGATCTATAGCTTGCTGCCATGATCTCATCGGTCTGTTTCCCTGCTGGGGACTCAAGCAGGTGGTGCAGAGAGCGGGGAGCTGACAGACAGAGACATATTGCCAGGAGAGGTCGATCTACCAGCCAGGCTCATTTCCCTTCCATTTTGAGAAGAGCAATTATTTTAAATTGCCACCTATCAAAATAGTTTTGTGCTTTCTTCTAAAATATAACGAATCAATAAAATATCATGTAAGTGAGTGTTTCCTGACACTTTGATTTTAAAAAATTAAAAATTATTTTTAAAGGCAGAGCCCTCCCCTCCTTATGTAGACCTGAGGTAGCATCATCATTCTAGGCCTTGTGAGATGAAGCTGGTTTATGTCAGTTACGCTGTCATGGAAGCCTTCCGACCGTACAGCAAAACTGTTTTGTAACTTTGGTTTTGAGTCACACTGATGCTGCTCAGAAGTTTTGTGAGGAAGGCTATGGTCTCATATGGAAAGTGACAGGTGTAAAAAGGACATGCCGGAAAACTGATGTTGAATAGGCAGCATTGGGAGGTCACCACGAAATCCTTTGCCTATATCAAAAATTCACTTGAAGCCAGAAATACCACAGGACAATGCCAAGCTCAAAGCTAGGAAAAATTCACCTGCTGACCTGTCCAGAACCAGAATTTAGGCTGGTTCCTCAAGTACTCCTCATAGGTGAAGTACAACTCATCCAGAATTCTAAATGAATTTTATTAACACCTTGCACGGACAAGGTGTTGGTTTATGGAGCTGTAAGAAATTAAGATTAGCTGGAACATTAAGGGGACACTGTCAAGAGGTGCTCTGGTTGCCAACTTAGATTGAAGTTCTAGAATCTTCCAGAATCATCTTGAACGATCTTAGAGACTCTAGTCCTATTAATTTTAGAGAGTTTATACTCACCTCTTAGATTATTAAACTGACAAAGACATAATCAATACAGTTAAATTTTACTAAGTTTTATAGCTTTTTTTTAGAGATAACTTACTTTTATCATGTGATTTTTTAACAGAACAATCAAATAAAATGAAAATCAGGAAATCTCTTATTAATTCTAAAACAGTGTGTTCCCCAGATGAAGTATCAAAGTGCATACGAGGCCCCTCTTATGGGCTGAGCTGGCAACGGAGACAGAAAACAGTAAGAATAAGCCCTCGGAGTAGAAAACCACAGAACCACCTTCTATATTATTGGATAATAAATTGCTACATGATAATTTCATAGGCTTAAATTCTTTTTTCTTCAAATCTGGACATAAACAGCAGAGAGTTTCTAAATATACAAAATCCATTTGTTCCTGATCTGCTTTTTGTTTATCTCAATAAATTTTAAGCCAGTAGCGAGACAGAGCATTTAACTACTTGCATTCTGTTACTTGGGAAGATTTTATGCCTTTTAGTTTTCTCTTGGATAGGGAAGCAAACTGCCTGTCTTCTCCCTACACAAGCAGAGGATCCGGGGTGTATTAATTGCACAACCACCAGGAAGGGTGAGGACTCATTTTTCCAGCTGGGGATTCAAAGAGAAAATATCCAGATGGATTCAGTCTTTGTATTAGGAAATCAAGAAAGTATTTGCTAGGACAAGATCCCCTCCCTGGAGGAGTTCACTGTGCAATCTGGGGGAAGCAGATAATGAAAAATGATTATTCTGTGAGATACAGACTGCTACTGTAGGGTGTGAGGCAGAGGTTTGTGGAACTCAGAGGGCAGCTTCATTTTCATTTAGATCCCATCTGGTTAACGGAGTTGTTGCTTCAGCTGTCTCCTAGCAACCATACTGCCACCACGACATTCATTCTAGCAAAGATCCACCCCCCCCACACACACACCGCAGGGATGGTGCTCCTGTGGGGGCTCGACGGGGTCCAGCCACCAGGTCTGCAGATGGAGCTCACTGGCCACGCTGCTACATCAGAAGAGTGGCCAGTCCCTCATTTAAATGCTTCTCCCGTGTCTTATGCACAGTCGCCCCTTCTGATTTCTTTTCTCAGATCTACGGAATCAACATCTCCATAGACAGGATCCGAGCATGTGTATTTTTCTAAGAGCCCTAGGTAGTTCTGATGCACAACGAGGGTAGACAACCAGCTCTCCTGGTTTTCTGCCCATTTTCATGGCTTTGAACTTAGAAAGGAAGGGTAGAGAGTGACTGTGGAGATGCGGGAAGACAGTACAGGAGGGGCCAGAGCGCTCGCCTTAACCTTCCTTTGCACGCAAAGGTTCCCCTTTTGTTTGTATTATATGGTTCTAGATGTCTATAGAAAATCAATCTTAATTCAGATGCCCCTCTACGTAACTTGCAATAGAGTAAATACTGTAAGATACACACATCCCTGATCTATGTAAGATTTGAAAATATTAGCTACCATGTAGAAGACTATTGTTAGGAGCATGATGACTGCTGTTGCCCTGGGGAGATGTGGGACTGTTACTACTTGGGATGGTTTGTGCCCCTCACGGCTGACACCCTTCCAGCCCAGACTCACGGCCTCAGCTTTCCACCTACACTCTCACAGCTGACGCTGAGATCACACTCTTCCTCCCTCCAATGGTAACCTCTCCTTTGAACTAACAGCTAGTTTTCTCCAACTGATAGTTTACACATACCGGACACCTCAGCCACAAATGCCACTTTCTTTGCTAAACTTACTTTATTTTCCTGATCAGTTGAGTTGGCATGACTACATGCTGTGGTCACAAAGCACAGTGAATATTTAATGTTTCTAAAAGCTAACACACTGGGAGACACAGTACCATTAATACACCTGAAAACACTCCCCCTTGTTTGGAAAATGCTTGTCTCACCACCCTTGCCATTTCTGAAGCAGTTCTGGAAATCCTCTTTCCTGGAGGTGTTTAGCTGTGTCGTCTGGCTGCCTCAGTGTCCTGAATTGGATTCAAAACATTTATCTTTCATGATCATTTCCTTTCAGGAAGAAGCAAAAGCTGCCCAATGCCAGACCTGGTGAGTAAGGTGGATGAGGATATACTAAAAGGTTTTTGTAAGTCCGCCTTCCTGCCGGACCACACTTAGCAGGAGCATTCTCCGTACTTTGTATTACTGCATGTGTCAGAAAGACATCATCGAAAGAGGACTTCCAGAACTGCTTCAGAAGGTGTCAGGAATGAGGAGGAATGTTTTTAGGGGGACTAATGGCCATGTGTCTTTTATTGTTAAATTCTTTTTGTAATATTCACTGTACTTTTCAATCGTACTTTATAACCTAGTCAATCTCTGTCTGCCTTTCTCCCTGCCCTCAAAGCCAACACAACCTCTGAGTTCTGTAGACATCGCTTCTTTGTCACTCTACTTTTGACAGGCAGTTTTGTAAACGGTCCTCTTCCCCACTGTCCATCTACAATGTCCAGCCTTAGCCAAAATCTACCCTAACACCTGTGCTATAGTGACAGGCCACCAGTGTCCTGTAGTGAAGAGGCTTTCTGTGGTCCCCCATGGAGAGCCAGAATCAAGCCCTGCAGCATCAACCCCAGCCTCAGCACCCTCTTTTCACTCCCCAGGGCCTTTAGCAGCCCGCCTTTTAGGAGCCTCAAAACAAGGTCACAAGGTCGCAGAATTGTAAGGCTTCAAATGCGTTCAAGATCTAGGCACCAGCTTACGCCCCTCCAGAAATGCCAACTATGCTGCAAAGCATTAAACATCCAGTGCATTGGTATTTGCTGGTCGGTTTTACTTCAAACCCCAGTTCTTCCCCATCCAGATTCTGGCAGCAGAGCCAACTCATTCCGTGTCCGGGGATCGCAGCCGCAAAGCTCAGAAACGCTGCCACCTCGTGGTCACTGGAGGACACAACGCGCGAAAGGATCCTCTGATTTTTGCTGTTAAGAGAACTGAAACCTGGATATACGCTTTCCATCATTCCCTCTCCCCGGGCTTTCTTTTGCAGAGGTTCTAAAACTCCTTTTGGTGACTCTCTCTTAGAGAAATCGATTTATTTCCTTCAATCGTGTTATCAGAGGATATTGAGAGACATGTTTATGTAACCCTCCCTCTGGTTTGGTTCTCTGGTTGGTCCCAGGAACTCATTTATTTTATTTTAAAGAGCTGTATTATGTATCTCAGACCGAAACTGCCGACCATAAGTGGGCAGTGAGGAGTCCATGCTATCTTCCAGCGTGGACCCAGAGCTGGGCTTGGGGCTCACACCTGGATCAGAGCCGGCTGGGGGCTGCGGTAGGAGAAGGGCAGGTCTGAGGCTGTCCAGGTGGCTGAGTGAAAAAGGAAATAAAATAAGTAAATAGGACTGGGATGTAGTTTGGCACTTCTTGGTTTCAACTCCCAGTACGAGAGAGAGAGAGAGAGAGAGAGAGAGAGAGAGAGAGAGAGAGACTTGGGACTACGCATTCATTTAAAGACTGATGGATAACAGACAACTGTGCAAACAGTAGATAGGTGACTAGTTTGAAACTAGAGGAAAATGTTTCTGATGCCTTTTGAAAGTAGTGGTTGTATTTTGTATTTTGCAGTGTCAAGTCTGTCTCAAAATATTGACACATAGATGTTCCTCTGCTTATCCTGGAGTTATGATGAGGTTACATTCCCCATAAACTCATCATAAATTGGAACTATTATAAATAAAAAATGCATTAGTACACTTAGCACTCAATGTACCAAATGTAACCTAAGTTTCCATAAACCTGCTCAGGACGCTTACGGCAGCTGACAGGCAAAATCATTTAACACAGAGCCTGCTCCATCACAAGGAGGTGGATGCCTCCTGTAACTTATTGTATTCAAAAGACACCAGCCACACAGTCCCTGTGAAATGTGGCTTGTTTGTCCCTCATGATGTCTGGCTGACGAGGAGCCGTGGCCACTGCCCAGTCCCGGAAGGAGTATCATGATACAAAGCTCTAGCCAGAGAAATGATCAAAGTTCGAAATTACAAGTATAGCTCCTACCCGAATGCGTAATGCTTTGACACCATCACACAGCCCAAAACTCGTAAGTTCAGCTTTTATAAATTAGGAACCATCTGTGTTCGTGAGCACCAAGGAACACTTGGAAACATGCTGTGGTCACAGGCCACTTGGCGACAAGGACAAGTTCTGAGAAATAACTGTTAGGAATTCTGTGTCATTGTGAAAACTACCACATTGCTAGGTGACATCACGGTATGGTACCACCAGTGTGCATGGTCCATAGTTGACCAACGCACTGTAATGTAACACAGGATTGTATTTTTCAAGAGAAAATGAGTTGGAAGTCCACAGGACTGAAGTGACCTTTCTGCTGGCATACTGATAAAAAGTTCAGAGCTACCCTACCGCTCAAGGAAGGACAAAGCAGAGGTCACCACATAGTAAATGTAAAACTTACAAAGTCACAAATTTGTTAAATACTGTCAAAAAAAAAAAAAAACAGCTCTCCTCTTCCTCTGTGTCTTTGACTCTATTGTTCAGTTATTATTTCATCCCATTTACTGGCTTGTGTTTAAAAGGTCTGTCCCCCAGTGACTCAGAACTAGATTTCTGAAATGCAATTTAGTAGCCACTAGAGATTGTTATGCACAGATATAGACTAAGGTGCTCTGATAAGTCATTGGTCATTGTGTAGCTCATTTGTATCTTGTGACATCATAGAATATATACTTTAGAAATAACTTGTTTTTCACAGTCAATAACTAATTACCAGTTCAGGCAGCATAAATAAATCAGTATTGGAAAGTAAGTCTAAGTGGGCTCATCACAGAATGATTGGTCAATTGACAGACAGTAGACAGCAGGATTACCACTTGGTTCAGTGACTCTTTGTTGTATTTATTGTTTTTACTTTTCAGAACAATGGAACCTACTTCGGCTGCAGCCAGGACTAGGACCAGCCCAGTGGAAAAATGTCAGAAGAAAACCAGTGCCAGTTCTACTTACCCTCATGACTGTGCTATTCTTCACTGCTTGTGTAAGGTTATAATCCAACCCTGGCCATCCCAGCAATTCCAGGACGGTCTATTGCTAATGAAATACCCTAACTGAGCAGTAGTCAGACTTTGAGATTTTCTTGATACTAAGACTGGGAAAAACCACAGATATTTATTGTCTGGTAGAGTTGAAAGCCAGATAAACAAATAAGCAGGAGGAAGCAAACAAGTAGGAGATTGCACAGGCAAAGGGTAAAGACCGGGACTGTCTCCAGGTTAGAGTTCTCTCCGGGCCTGTCTACCCTCACGGGTTTTCCTTCAAATCCCGCAGGCAGCCACTTCCATCTGGATAAGATTTTCAGCATGGCTCTCACAATCCCAGGATAGAGTGGATGGTAGACCCAGCAAATAATACAAAGAAACTATCCAATTATTTTTAAATAAACAAGATAATCTTTCTAATGTTAACCTTGGGATAAATACTGAAACTCACATAATATGGATATTGAAAAAAAAAAGAGAGAGAGAAAAGAAAAATGACTTCCCTGAAGCCTTTTCATTTCAATAGGACTAGAAGCTCACTGGTCCCAAACTACTCTGAATTCATATGGAACCAGTGTACTACACGTCACCTTTAATTTCTGTGCTTCTCTTGCGTACTAATAAGCAATCATCTCTCATTTTGATGATGCGCAGACAGCAAATTAGACATGGTTTGGATGCTGTCGGCAGGTAAATTATTTAGAGCAGTGTTTTCATTGCCTACCAACGAGAGACGTTTCTGGAAGACCTTCCTTACATGGGCATGCGGGGCATTGTGTGGATTGTGTAAAATGGAGTTGAGAAGTCAATTCTGTCAGGTGTTAAAAAGGAGGCTGCTTTGCCTGCCCTCAGTATACACATGACTATAGTTCGATGTCACTACACTTGGGGCGCCCACATTTTTCTGCTTTACCTGCTTGGCACTTTTTGCTTAGCAAATGCTGTATGTGGTGTGGGACGTTCCAGTCATGCACAAAGCTCAGGCTGAGTGTTGCTTACTCAGTGCATGTCCCTGTGTGAGACACCACTGTCCCCTTCAGTCTCCAAGAAGAGCCTTTGCCCTTTTGTTACAGGCAGCTGAGTTAGATAGAAATGTTACAGGCAGTCAGACAGGGCTGGGCCCTCGAAGGAGCCAGTGCAGAAGGCCAGATACCTTGTAACTGTGGGGGAGACGGATATCTGTGCTGTGGGCCAGACCTCAAGACAAACATCAAGCAAATACACCCACACCCTAAGGACTGATATTCTGAATAGGTCTCTGTCACCCTAAGGAAGCCAGGAGCCACCATGCCAACCCCTTGTAGGAAGAGTCACTGCTCTCTGAGCATGTCTGCCTGCTTGTTACATGACTTGCTCCCCTATTTGTCCCCGATTTAGTCAATTTTACCTGAAAAATTGATCTTACTGGTTGACCGTAGTTCTGTCCCACCTCATACCCACCTGCCTTGTGAGTTCCCGTGTTTTCCCTATCTTAGACCTGCCTCACTTTGTGGTGTTACCCTATAAAATCCCTTGAAAATACAGAGTCTTTGGCAACCCGCTCGGGACCTCTTCTGTCTCCCTCAGACAGAAGCTTTCTTTGTCTCAATAAATGTATTCTGCTTTTAACTTCTCTTGTTCCTAAAATTCATTCTTTGATTTTAGAGAACATGAACTCGAACCAGACATCTGGTAGGTTGGGAGTTTTCATCCCCTATATCACTTCACCTCGGATTCTTTTTGCGTATTTCTTTTTGCACTTACAAATCTCCCACAGGCAGACACTTGGCAGAGACCAGAGGAGTGGGAAAACATTTTATTTAAAAACTTTTTAGTGAAATGGTGGCACACAAATTAATGATTTATTCAGTCACATGTTCTCCAAAGACAGGATAAAATTTCCAGATAATTAGTTATCTCATTTCACATGAAAATACCTTTTAAATTTTTGAATATATTTCAATGCATATTTTCATGTGCTACTTGCATTCTGCCTTTTAAATAAAATAGGCTGAACCTATCCTCTATAAATGTGTGACGTCATTGAGAACATTGTTGAGTCTTCATTTCCCAGTGTCCTGAGGGCCTGCTTGGTGATAGGAAGCTGTTTCCCGCTGCACAAAACAGCCCAGACTGAATTTTCTAGATTGCTTTTCTCATTAATGTGAACATATTTCATTGTTTTTTGGAGCCACTTCGGTGCTCTCCATGTGTTGATTCACCCCTTAGTACGCTCCAGAGTAAGCTTCACGCAGCTCCTGGTGATGATTACTGTATGTGCCAGCATATGCCAAGACACTTATAAATCTCCACATCTGTGGATGCCCTGATAGTTCAAGACTTTATCTTGCCACACATAGGGGAGTCTACTTTCAGGATTAGAGAACAAAACTTAGAGAAGTAAATTCCGGTGCCCTCAAGGCTGACTTTCCTGTGGTCCTGGGTGGGATTTCAACAAGCAGGATTCAAAATCTGCACTTAACAGAATTAGAAAGGACTCAAGTGACTCACTGTGAAAGTTGTATCTGCAAATGGCCAGGATCTTACACATTTCATTGATGATTCTTGACCACCAACCATAAAGGGGCGTGGCAACAAGCAATCTGGAGGCAGCAAGCAATACAATCCTTAGAATGAACCGAGTGTAAGATGGTAATAAGCGAATGCATGTGGTGGTACATGCTGCTCCTGGTCAGACATCTTTAGAAATCTTGCTGGCTTGGGCAAATCCATCTGCATGTCAAATGTGGCCTCTGGAGCACAACAATTCCACTTGTGGGCCATCTCTGTTGCTTTTTCCTGGTATTAGAGTAACGTAACTTCAGAAATTCAGCTGAGCTGAATTCTCATTGTGAATTTTCTGGCGCTCTTTTCTTGTGAGTGTTACCTGTCTTGAAAAGTGTGAGAGATTTTATGGCTAATTCCATATGGTGTGAAGGCTTTGATCGGTTTTTCTAGTTCTTCTGTAGTTTGTGGGAGATGCTCTGGACACCATGGGAGAAAGAAGAACATGGTGGTTCTAATCAATGCCCTGGAGTCAGATCGCAGAAGTCCACATCTTGCTGTCATTCCCAGCTGGGCTATCCTGGTCTCCACACCCTGCCCCTGCTACCTGCTTCCCACCAAGGACTGGACTGTCTCCTCAGTAAGTCAGACAGGAACAGTGCCCACTTTAGAGTCTCTCTGAGCATTATATGACACAGGCAAAGAAAAGTCTTAGAATGGCCCCCGGCAAACAAAAAGCTCACCATCTTCTGGGTACCAGCAGCCAACACTGCAGCATTGTGCTTGTTCTGGTAACTAATGCTTCCTTCACCTCCAGTGATTGCTAGTAGCTTCTAGCCACCTCCGGGCTCTCCGCCCAAGAAATGGATGGAAAAGGAGGATAGGTACAAACCAGAACAGAGACATCAATGAAAGAGCTAAATTTGTTTCCATAGATCTCTAACAAGAAAAACAAAGCAGCAGGCAAGACACTCATTTGCAAGAAACTGGCTCTGTAAAGTCAGGGGCATCTATTTCCAAACGGCTCGCAAGTGGAGACATCGCTATAAAATACAGGGAGGGGAGAACCACTCACAGTATCAACAGTTTCCCTCTGTGCACCAGGGAGGGAGCGAACGCTCTGGGCTGAGGAGCCAAGGAGGGAAAGGATGAGGGAGCACAGCGGCATCTGGACGCCAGTACAACAGCTGCTTTCTGCCCCACCCTGTCACACCTCATCGCCAGTGTGTTAATCCCAGGGAACAGCCGTATTAACACACGGACATGCCTGAGTACCCAAGAGTGTGGGAGGCGAGTGCCCCGTTCCTGTCAGACGGCCTCACAGTAGACCTTGTGATAACAAGAGCCACAGCAGAGAGAAGGACAACGTTTCTGGAGCTCAGACCGGGGAATGAGACTGAGGGTGTTCACAGGTGGCAAAAGGGAAGCATGGGCCAGAGACACCAAATCAGAAGTGACTGGAATGTTGACTTGGAAAGGGCTTCCTAACTCTCTCTCTCTCTCTCTCTCTCTCTCTCTCTCTCTCTCTCTCTCCTACTTTCTTTCTCTTTCTTTTCTCTACTAGGCTGATACAGGAGCTCAGGAACTAAACTGATCTGCATAAAGGAAATCGCCCAGTGGCGAAGCTTTACGCTTTTCCCTCTTCTTGTGATTTGTTCGTTACTGTCTAGGAAGGTGACGTTTGCTTCCTCTCCTTTGCTCTGCTGGCTGTGAGTCAGGAAAACAGGTTCCCAGAGCTGCCACCTCAGTCTCTCCTGGGTTCCTCACGTCTGGCTGTCCCCTGCCAGGAGCCCCTCTCGGCCTGCTGGGGCCCTGTGGAAAGGGAGAGTTTCCGATCTACACTCCTGTTACGGATGGACTCTCCAATTTAAAATCAGCTCCCCATGGCCAGAAGTACGAAGCTCTGATTCTCCCTGGTTATGCCCGTAAACCTCCTTCCTGAGCCAGCGGGTCACGTGGTGCACGGCTCTACTGGGCACAGGAAGTCACTAAGCTGCTTCTTCTTCACACACACTTAAACATGAAGCTGGACCCTCAGGGAAGTCCAGGCTTTGCCTCCACTTGTTCATTTCTCATGCTGGGTGCTTTCTCACGTTGAAGCACTTCTAAAGATTTTATATATGAAAAGAATATTTCTTAAGAAAACATCCTCAATTGAATGGAAGTGGAAATATCAATTTAGAGCTATTGTGGTGACATACAATAAATTTTGGTAAATACAGACTTAAACATGAAATCCCAGGAATTAAAATGAAACAGTGAAACAGTGCAGCCCGAGAAGTTTCTTTGATCAGTGACACACAGTTCAGCACACCGATCTATGGTAGTGTCTTTAGGAGCTGTTCAGATGAACATTGTCCAGCATGCGTGTCCTCTTGGACAGGGACATGTTAGCTTTGCTGGGCCCCTACAGCCACCAGAGTTGGGGCTGGAGTTGGATTTGTGCTGGTGTTGGCCTGTGCTGGGTATTTCACTGACTAGTCCTGAGGTCCACAGCCCTAATTCCCGCAGTGTAGGGTTGAGATGGGTTCAGAACGAGTGACCCGGCTGGGATCAGCTCAGGTGTGGAGCACCTGCCTGCCACTCTCAAGGCCTGTGGTTTAATCCCCAGTGCCACCCAACAACACTGCACAGCTGCGGAAGTCTTTAGTCCTTCCTGTTCATCTCCACTGGGTAGACACTGAAACAACTGACGTAGACAGTGGTTACGGGAGAAGAAGAGAAGATAAAGGAATCCCGAGAAAAGTCCTGATCTACCTTTTGGAATTCTTCTTTATTCCCGAGCACGGCGTGGCTGCCAGTATCTTTCACGTACTGGATAAGTACAGAGAACCAGAAGTGGGAACCCCCAGCAATCATTTCCTAGACTTTTAGACGAACCCAGACTGAGTTATCCTGAAGTGAAATTTTGTGGTTTGTGACCTACTGTTTCAAATGCTGCTATAAAACTTTCAGATTTAAATCTGCAGAAAATCTTAGGTGATTGTCCAAAAACACTTGTCCTTCAAGTTTACCTCTCCAGCCATGAGCTGCACGCATAACATAACTTACCAGTTTCCAGAATTACTTTTCCAGATGGAGAGGATTTGGGGTTGGGGTATAAAGAACTTAATGTAGAAATACAGTGAGAAAAATCTATCAAGATGGAGACAAAATTCTGAAGTGAAAATTTCAAAACTCACATAACTAGCTGTTATCTAACTGGAATTTCTTCACCCAAATCTGTTTTGGTGGCACTTGTAAGAGCCATGCTATGGGACAGCTTTGAACTTTCTACAGGTATATGTTGTATGTGGGACCTGTCCAATATAGTACCCATTAGGCTGCCGAGGCCTTGAAAGGTGGCTCCTGTGAGTGAGCCATGGCCTTTTAATTTCACCTTAGTTAAATTCAATTTAAATAGTCACATGGTAATTTGTGATTGAAGCAGAAATACATTACTTTTTTCTTCTTTCCCGCTTTCCCGACATAGGATGGCTAAAATCCTTGGGATCCTGAAGTGATGATGTCTTTTGGTATGCTAATTAGATGACAGGTGTCTGGGGTCCTTGCTAGCATCTGGATGTGGTCTGGTTGCCAGGGAACCAGGCTGGTGTTTAGGGGGTTAGCACTTTCCATTCCACAGGGCTGCTTACTCAGCAATGAAGGAGGGGACAAGCCATTTCATTAATTATGCTGGCACAACGAGGCCCCCATCAACCCGCAGAAAGGTGAGCATTTGAGAGCTTCCAGGCTGGTGAACACCCGGATGTGCTGGCTTGTGGGTGACCCAGCCAGGCAGCTGTGGAAATCTCTCCTCCCTTCTCCCCACACTTTCTGATGCCTCAGTCACTTCATCTGGCTGTACGGGAGTTGGGTCCTTTGTACTAAGCTAGTAATCTGCTGTGTGGGCTGCTCCAGTAAGTGATTAAACCTAAGAGGGAATCTTCAGGACCTTTTGTTTGTAGCCAAATCAAACAGGAAGTGACATTAAGACCTGCTACTTGTGGCTGGCACCTGAAGCAGGCAGTGGTCTAGTGGAACTGAGCCCTTAACCTGGGAGAACTCACGCCCTGTCCAGGCAGATGAAGACACAAGTGAGTTAAAGTTTAGGACACCCAACTGGTATCTGCAGAGAATGCCTTGGTGTGTGTGTGTAGGGGTGCCATGATTTTGGTAACTAAAAATGTTGAGTATAGAAAAGGAAAAACTGTTTCTTGGTTTGTTTGTTTGTTTTTGTTTTATTTTTCCCTCAAACCACCATTTGTGAGATTTGTGACCACCATTCTGGGCAGCACTACCAAGTGGATTTCTAGGCCTAGTTTATAAAACTGTTGTTGCCTCAGAAAGGGTCACCTTGTAGGGGTGAGGAAGAAGAAACCCGTTTCCAGGGCAGGAATAAGAAAGACCACAACATTTGACTGTGCTGGTGACCCTAATGGTGACCCTAATGGGAAGAACCGAGGTTCCCAGAGGCGGCCACTGCCAGAATAGAAATGGGCTAAGGTACCTTTTATGATTCCCTTCCAGGCTCATGGGAATTCTGCTCTATTCATTGTATAACTGCAGCTTCTCTTCCTCCAGACTCTTTGTACATTTGGAGAAGTGTTGGTTGCTAGGAGACTGAATTGCCTTTTCAAAGTAAAGTATTTTGAAAGAAACAATTCACATGATTTTCTTCCTTAATAAAATGAAAATCTGTAAAATGTTTGCAGTGCAGAGTGAAACAGTCAAGCTTTCACATCTCTTTGTGTATTTGTTTTAGCAATCATGGAACCTTTCATTTACTTTTCCCACTGCTCCTTGCTGAGAGAGAATCAACAAAGAGAGACAGCTCTTTCTGTAGGGTTTCCTAAGAGGGACTAAGGTTCCTGATCTCCAGGGGCCGTGGAGTGCTATCTAGCCTGCTCCCCTCAAAAGCAAGCTGTGAGAATCAAACACATTGCAATAAAGATGGAAATTACAAAGCATCAGCCAACCAAAAATATATTAGTAGTGCATCCTACAACTCGTTTTATCCCAGTACTTCTTACTATAATTTTCGTAAATTTGTAAAATCATGCAGTCCGAACATACTATTTCATAAATGAAGAAACCGTGAGTGGGATAAAGAATTAATTATTGGGTTTTTGAATTCCGAAGATTCCATTACAGCACAACAACTTCTCAGGGAATGTGAACAAAGCTTTTAGATGATCAGGTACTCTGCTAATCGCTGCTGACATTTGAACCCTAAAACGGGGATTGTACACGTGAAATGCAATTTCCTACATAATTCATCAAATACCGTGAATTGCGCATAGTGGGTGCTCACTAATGGGTACCTATTAATAATGTTGGTGATGATAATCTAGCTAATTAGGATCTTCCAAATTTCTTCTTTCGTTAGTATATTTTTGCAATACATAATAAATATATGCATTGTGAGGAAGTAGTGTATATACATATCTCATTTTCCAAATCTCTTAGCTGTTATTTAAAATATTAAGATGTGGTAACTTTTCATTGACCAAGTACAGAATTGTGTGGTATGAAATTTGACTTTAACTGAATCTAAAGCTGAAGGACCACATCCTATGGCATGTCTGAACAGCAAAAGCATCAAAAAAGGTAAGAGTATTCATTCTACAAAACAAAATTTCACCTGGTAAGAATGGTGTATTTGGAAGAACCTACCGGTAACTACATGAGATACCATATTTTTCCACAGTAGCCATGGCTTTTGTGAAGTCCAGATTCTGTAGGAAGTGCTAGCACAGGAGAGCACCCCAAGAGTCCTCCTTCTTCAAGGAACCAGGACAAGGCCAGCTCCTAAGGTGACAATCTGCTCTTTAGACGCAGAACCCAGATAGAAGCAGTCCCTCTACTCCGTCCCCCATGCCCAGCTTTTTGCCTGTTATGGGTTAAAAACTGGTGGTCAATTTAACACAGCTGAATTAAATCAGCATGGTGCTGAGCATAGATGGCCCACCTGAGGAGAGTTGCCAGCATAAATAGAGACCTGGAGAAAACGAGTGATGTGTTGTGGGTTTCTCTAAGTATTGCTGTTTGAGCCATTGGTTCTCCTGGAGAGCTCCTCATGACTAGCTTCCCCAGTATGAATTCGACCATTATTATCTGAGGAGTTCAGGACCTCCTTGGTGAGAGTGGCTGTGGTTCACCTTGGGGGAGCTCTGGTGCTTACACTGAGCCTAACTTCCTGACTCTGGAGGGGAAGATGTGTGCTGTTAATCTCCAGGAGAAGCTTGGCTGTCTGGCATGTCCTTGACTGGGCTTATCATTGGAGCTTAGGACCTCCATGTCACTGAGGAGCTCTGTGGTACTTTTCAGGGCACCCCTGGTCCTTATGGTGACTTCCAGTGTAAAACCGTCAACTTACTTACAGCTCCTTCATCCCTCTGGCATAGACTTTCTGGTTTCCACTGCTGACCTTTGGCCCTCCCAGTGTGGACCTGTAAAACAGACTGGCGTGAGTCCTTCTTGTGGGCTCTAGACCTCCAGTTGAACTCGTGGGGAAGCACTGTCATGGGCTCTAGGTCTTCATCGGGACTCATGTAGGACATTGCTGTGGGATCCAGAACCTTGGCTTAGTATTCTGAGTCTTTAGTGCTGTGGACAGATTTCCTGCACTTTCTTGTGTTTAACTCTGGGTGCCCATCATAAAATAATATTATAAACTCTGTGCCCTGATTGTAATTGTTCTCTTCACAACCCCTGACTACAACAGTATCTTAGCCTCGCTTTAGAGCTAGCTCATGCTGGATTTGATCAGTGCACGTGCTATGAGAGTTAAAATACCACAGGGGTGCCCGTTCACTTGCACAGCTAATATCTAGTGATCGAAGATATAGTATAAAAAATAAAATTAGAAGTTCTGATACCTGAGTCCCTTTCCTCCTATCTCTGGGAGATAAAGCAGGTCTAGGCAATGATTTACGTTTTCTAGGTGAATCTAAGGACTAATGTGAAGCTGGAGTTTAAAAGACTTTAAACCATTGTGATTTTAGGTTTCTCTCATTTAAACCAAGCACTTTTTTTCAAGAACCAAGAGATCCAGAGATTCTGCATGTGTACAATAAGACATCCTAACAAATCCCTTTATTTATTTTTCATCTGTCTTTTCCTCTCTTGCCCTCCATTGTTCTCCCCATCTCTTAGTCCCTTGCTTATCTTCTCTCACCCATTTCTCTGCCTCCCTCTGGTCTGTAATGTGAAATCTTCCACCTCCCTGGGTATCTTCTTTGATATGGTTCTTTGTCTTCCTTTGCCCACTTTCCAACCACTTATCTCAGGAGTCTTTCTGTTCTTCCCTATTTTTTGTTATATTCTTATTCCATTTGTGAGCCAAAAGGAAAACTTGGTTCAGGAGAGGCAGGCGGCAATGGTCCCAATTCACACAAAAACACTGAAAGGAAACAGACTTGAAAGAAATCACTGCCACCAACTTTCAAAGCACTTGAAAGTAGCCACAAGTCCCATTCGGAATCTCTCATCCTCTTCTAATTAGCCTTGCTTTTCTTTAAGCACCAGCGTTCAAAGGAACACATTGTTTTGTTTTTAATGTCATTTGATGCTCTTCTCTTTTAATTAAGGGTATTGCAACGTCGCTGTGCTAGTTTTCATTACTCTCTGCATTCAATTCTCCAGTTCAGTGGCTGGATGCCTGCAGTCCCCACGGATGCAGTGGAGCTGCAGATGGCGAAATTTAAGACCTGAAGGAAAAATTGTTTCAAGGTCATCAGGACTGAGAGTGGAACCATTAAGCATAATAAGTTCTGTGCTATTTATTTCCATTGGGCATGGCTTGCTCTCTGGAGTCTCTTGGGGAGCTCCCACTTAAGACATTTTAATAAGATGCTCTTAAACTTGCTTAACTTTGTCACAGATAAAATACATAATAAAGGCAGTGTCTGTGTTTTCCCCTCTGAAGGGATCAGCCTTTTTCTGACATTTTCACCAAGTGGTTGTTTGTGCCTCTGCTTAACTGCAGTCCTCACAAGGAAATTCATGGTTTTTCATCGTGTTCCTCCCAGGTGAGGGTTCTGAGCTGAGACCTGCACTGATTTTTGCCATTCCTATGTATTTCCCTCTTTAACGATCTTCCTTAGTCCTGGAAAGGTGGCTTCAAACTGATTTATGTAAGAACCTAATCCATGAAGATTGGAAAGGAATGCAGCACACCAGGACTTTTTACCAAAAGGGAGAAGGAAGATGAGTTAAACAATAGTTAGGGTGACCCAAGACCCAGGACCCTAGTCACAAGGAAGGGAAATGATATTTCTTTTGTTTTGTTTTGGAAATCGCTTCCTAGGTTTCCAAAAACCAATACACAGCAAACATAGCATATAATACGGTCACACGTCACTCAGTAGCCATTCAATGAGTACTAGGACCATGAGGTGACAGAACTCCACATGTGCTGCTCAGACAGCCCGGATACCGTGGCCTCGGCCAGCCTGCTTGGCCCGTGGCATCCTTATGGGCTCTTCCTACCTCTGTCACCTTGCCGCACGTTCCTTGCTGCCATCACTAACCTGCCAACAGCTCCACTCTTCTCAGGGAAACGAAACAGCAAGGAAAACAGAGCTGTACTCAAGAGGTAGGGGCCAAAGCTCAAGAAAAGATCCAGCTTCAAACTCACAAGTTAAAAATAAGTGAAAAATGAAACTAAATGGAAGCAATGTAAAAAGTTGATTTTTTCCAGTACTGAGGCTTAAACTCGGGGACTTTTCACTGAGCTGCATCCCCAGCCCTATAGATAATTATATTATACAAAATTATATTATATACACATAAAAATCATATTATGTTAAATAAAAACCTGATAAAGAATAGTTAGTATAATGAAATCAACAAGTCTTTATGGAATTCCATCTACTGGGAAGGAACAGTATGCTCTACTTAGACTGTTGTTAATTGGCACTGTTTCAGAAGAAAGCTATCATTGTAAATATAGGCTTCTGAATGCTTAATGTATTCATCTGTTCACTGGCACATCAATAATCAAACATTAGTATGTCTGCTAGATTATGGAAATGTCTTCCTATAGCTAAATTATCTTAGTACTAATTAAAATAATTGTATGTTGTATGCATGTGTGTTCTCATGTATCTCTCTCTCTCTCTCTCTCTTTCTCTCTCTCTCTCTCTCTCTCTATAGGCAGACCCTAAAGGACTGCAAACTATGCACAGATTATAAATCCCCATAGACCAATGCACATAAAATTGTTTGTTTGTTTGTTTGTTTGTTTTTTAAGATAACAGAAACACTGAAAGTAAGTCTTGCTCACAGGTGTGAATTTTCAGTGAAGATCCTCTTCTCTGGTGATCCAACACTGAGCTGCCAACACTGTTTAATTTCAACAGCCCGCTCAGCTCTGAATCCTGCTTGCAGCATGCGTGTTGGATTCATGTCATTTCATGCCCGACACACTTACACACCTGGTAAGAAAGTCTGTTTTCATTTGCATTGCATTTTAAAAGTTCCCAATTTAGAGATAACTAAAATCGGAAAGCAAAACCAAATAAATCTTCTCCATTTTATAATACTAGTAGAACCATGATTAGTGTGAATGTGTTTTCCAAGCCTGTCTTCCTTAAGATCAAGAAGGTTTTGTGCCATGTTTTTTGTACATACAGAAATAAAAATAAGCAAAAATAAATAGTATATTTTTTCACTTTTTTGGCTTCTTATACTATTTTAAAATATCTACCTCCTATCTATCTATTCATCTACCTGTGTTAGGTAGAATTCAATACCACTAAAGGAGATCGCTCAAGTTGGGTATGTCAAATATGCTGTTAGTGGTTTTTAAATGAGTTTCAAGAGTGAAGATATTCAAGAATATCCAATCTGTGAAACAATGTAGAAAATATAGCTCTAAGAAACTAAAATTGAAACGTCTCTCTTTTAGATTTAATATAAATTTTTTCTGAGAAATTGATAAATCTCACTATAGAGTGGTTGCTAGGATACTCCCTCCAAATCCATAAAAGCAAGTGCTTGCCTTTAAAGGTTTCAAAATAGCTTTGAGAATCGTGATGTGTTTTATATTAAGTTTCCTTTGAGGGAACAAAACATGTGAATGAATGGTCCTTAAAAAATATAGAACTATCAGAGTCTTAAAAATAATCAGCCTTTTCCATAATGAAGCATTTTTTTAAAGGATTGTCAGACAGGATTGTCAAATTCTCAATCCTAAAAAGAAATATATATACATACATACAAAATGGGCAATGCAAAATTCCTAAGGGGCAGTTAAGGACCTTATTATTGTAAGGGCCTATTATTAAGGGAAGGAGGGAGTCTACATTTACAATGGGCCTGAGACTTACCACTTATCAACCAGAAAATCCTTTCTTCTCTTGAATTAAAAATAGGGACAATGATTCTACCACTGCACTTTTGAATTTCTGCCAATTAGCTAGTAAAAAAACATTGTAAGAATTTCTACATGAATGTTCACATCCAGTTCTGTTAAGAGCGGGGCTGGCTGGGAGTAAAAGGCAGAGCAGTGGTAGGAAGCACAGGAGGGGCACAGCCTTGAGGGCACAGTGTGCGATACCTCTGGAAATTCATGAAGCACAGGTGTCCTCCTAGCTTCTTTTATATACTAAGTATAATTCTGAATTTGATTAATTGTGTGTCATCAGAAATGAAAACTCTGACATCAGTATTAACCAAATAACCTAAAGATTTTATGAAACTACTATCAAAATCTCAATAGTATTGTTTTTGGCAGAAATACAAAAATTCATACTCAGATCAGTAGGGGATCCAGAAAAACAAAACAATACTGAAAAAGAGAAATAGCTGTGGACTACTCATATTTTGAGTTTTTGGTTTTTTGTTTGTTTAATTTTATTTTAAAGAGGGAAAAACAAAACAAACAAATACAAGAAACAAAAGGGACAGTAAACAACAATAATAAAAATCCCAAAACAATAACAATATAAACTTTTCAAAACAAGCTGGTGGGAACTTAACAAAGATTGTTATTTTGCATAGTATCTTCAAAAGAGTTACTCAGAATACCAAATATAGACATGCAAACTTGATCTAATCCTCTGAATGTTAACTTTTTGTTCCAAGAACTAATAAATGGTAGTATAATTATCTTAGCTATCTTAAGTGTATAGATACAAATTTATATCTATTTTCTTCTCCCATCCTTCTTTTCTCCTTTTCTCTATCTGAGTTATTTATATTTCCAGAAGAATTGAAAACATCATATGACTACTCATATTTTGTTAAAACTTATTACAAAGCTATGGTAGTCAAAATAGTATGATACTGTCTTACAGAGATACATAGACCAATGGAATAGAATGGATAGTCCAAAAATAAAAGTAATACAATGATTACATGTACTCAAATTATTTTTGACATGATTTTTAAGAACAATAAATGGGAAAGGATAGTCTTTCCAATGAATGTTTTTGGGTAAATTATATGTTCACATGCAAAAGAACAAAGTTGCATAACTTTTTTTTTTGCAAAAGAGCAGAGTTGAATCTTTGCCTTGCATTACATATAAAAATTAACTCAAAATGGATAATAAATTTTAAACTGAGGAGTTAAACTATAAAATTTCTGGAACAAAATATTGATATGGTTCATTAGGGAAAAGCAAATTAAAAATCACAATGAGATACGACTTCATATTCATTAGGATGGCTACTATTATTTAAAAAAATAAATATTGACAAGATTGGGGAGAAACTGGAACTGTGAACACTTTTGGTAGGAATAGAAAATGATGCAGACTCTGTGTTAAACCATATGGTAGTTCGTCTAAAAACTAAAACCAGAACTGCCATATGACATAAGTATTCAACTTCCAGGTCTGCAATTTAAAACACAAAAGCAAAATCTAAAGAGATACATGAACACTTATGTTCATGTGTTGCCACCCAAAGGTGGAAGCAGCACAGATGAATCGATGCAAACAGGTGCTACATACACCAAATAGAATACTGTTCAGCCTTAAACAGGAAGGAAACTGTGGGACACTGTGCCACACATTTCTAATCCTGGCATTCAGGAGGCTGAGGCAGGAGGATAGCAAGTTCCAATCCAGTTTGGACAGACCCTGCCTCAGATTTTAAAAATGAATAATAATAATAATATAATATAATAATAGTAAAATGAAAAGTTCTGGTGGCTTGCTCAATGTGAAGGCCCTGGGTTGAAGCATTGCGTGCCTTATTATGGCTCATATCTACGTGTCCCCACAAGCCTCACACACTTATAGTTGGGACTTGTTGGAGGTGGCTGGATCTAGGATTTGTGAATGGGACAAAGGTGCATTTTGTGGTAACTTAGCTGAATGATTGGTTTAATATAGTTCTGGGTGTGGGTAATGAAAAAGCCCACCCTGGCTGTGAGTCGCACCAACCCATAAGCTCGTAGCCTGGATGGGATAAAAGGGAAAGAAAGATTCAGTGCTCAGCTACCTCCTGCCTGCCTTGCCACAGGCTGTTTCTCCTTTGTCCCTCTGTGATGCTGCCCTGTCTTACAGCTAGCAAATTATGGACTGAAACCTCTACAAACTGTGAGCTAAAATAAACCTTTTCTCTTTACCTTGTGAGAGTTGGGTATTTCTTCACAACAAGAAAGTAACTAAGACCCCTTGCAGAAAAAAGAAGAACAAAAGGAATTCTGCCACGTGTCACATCATGGGTGAATCTTGAGGACACTTTGCTAAGTGAAATAGGCCAGTCACAAAAAACAAATACGCTGTGAGTATTTATATGAGGTTCTGGAGTTGTGAGATTAATGGAGACAGAAAGTAGAGAGGGGTGGTGGCCAGGAAAGGGGAATAGGGAGCCCATGTGTGATGGTTATGGTATTAGTCACTTTCTGTCATGGAAACAAGATACCTGAAACCCATAATTTAAGGAGCAGAGGTTTATTTAGTTCACAGTTTCAGACAGTGCAGTCCATACATGGTAGACTGGCTCCAAGGTAGAAATAGCATGGCGGAAGAACATGACAGAGGAAAACTGCTCAACACAGGACAGTCATGAGAGAGAAGAGAGAGAGAGAGAGAGAGAGAGAGAGAGAGAGAGAGAGAGAGAGAGAGAGAATGAGAGCCAGAGATGAGAGTACTTCTTCTTTCTAGCTCATACCTCCAGTGGTTTGCCTATTTTGACCAATCCAGCTTCTAATAGCACAGTCAGCTATGCCCACAGCAGTGGACTAATGCACTGATTAAGATAATACCAGTCACCTTCCCAAAGCCCCACCTCTGAACACATGAGATTGGCGTGGGCACACTTCAGATCTAAGTCACAGACGGATAGACTTTCAGTTTTATAAGATGATAAAGGTTCTTAGGAATGACTGCACCAATGGGAACCTGAGAACAAGCAGGAGTCTACTATTCTACTTTCAGACAAAGTGGACTTTAAGTCAAAACTGATTAGAAGAGGCAAAGAAGGTCACTACATATTGGTCAGGGGAACAATTCTACACAAGTTGTAACAATAGTAAACACACAGGCACTGAACAATGGTACACCCAACTTCATAAAATGAACAAACCTGGAAATAAAAGATTGGACAAATATTAGTGCAATTATAGAAAAAGAACTCAATATTTTATTGTCCCAAATACATCAATCAGACAAAAATCAACAAAGAAATAGCAGAGTTGAATCAAACCTTCAAACAAATGGACTTAATAGACATCTACAGTATTCTACCCAACAACAATGGAATACACATTCTTCTCAGCAGCATATAGGACTGTCTCCCAAACAGATCATGTACCAGCCAATAAATCATGATACTTAAGTAAATGCAAAAGGATTAAAATTATATCATGCATATTATCATCATAGTGCACTAAAACCCAAATTCAGTAGTTTAAAAAACCACAGAAATTATGCAATCACATAGAAATTAAACAATACCCTCTTCAATAAATGACACATCACAGAAAAAAAATGAAACAGTTCTTAAAACTAAATGATAATGTCAGTACAATATATAAGAACTTATAGGACACAATAAAAGTAGTACTAACAGGAAAGGTTATAGCTTTCCCGTTATAACAGGAAACAGGAAAGGTTATATGCCCACATCAGACAAACACAAAAAGCCCAGATAAATAATTTAGTGATGCACCTCAAGCCCCTAGCAAAACAAGGACAATTCAAATCCAAAGCTAGAAAGGAAATTATCATGACCAGAACTAAAGTCAATGAACTGGACAATAAAGAATAGTGCCAATAAGCAATGAATTGAAAATTGAGTTCTTTGAAAGAATAAACAAATTAGACAAATTCTTAGCCAAATCAAAAAACAGAGGAAAGAAAAGACTCAAAATCAATTAATTAGAAGTGGAAAAGTTGAAATTACTATGGTCACTGCCAGATTATTAGCAGTGAAATCCAGATTATTAGCAGCTACTTCACAAAACTGCACACCACTAAGTTGGAGAACTCAGAAAAAATGGATTGATTCCTGGAGACATAGAAATTACCCAAACTGAGTCAAAAATATTTTAAAATCCTTAATAACCCAATGGAAAAGAATGAAATTTAATTTTTAAAAATTAAAAAATTAAAAACAATAAAATGAAATACCTCTACAAAAAAGCCTATAGTACTCTGAAAAAAGATAAAAGAAGATATCAGAAAATAGAAAGATGTGCCTTGTTCTTAGATAGGCAGAACCAATATAGCCAGTCATTATTGAGGTGTTGTTAATATTATAAGAACAATTACAACAAAGTCATATTACCTGTTCTGAAACCATTATGTTTGGAAATTATGTGCAAACATACTTGAAAATACAATGCTATTGGATCTAAAAAAAAAGCATAATTCCAAATTTATGTATGGATTTAACACAATCCTTATCAAAATATCAACAACATTTCTCACAGATCTAAAGAAAGCAATCCTACAATTCATGTAGAACCAGAAATGACTCAGAATAGCAAAAGCCTTGCTGAATAACAAGAGCAAAACAAGAAGCACCACAATCCCAGATTTGAAGTTATATCACAAAGCCACAGTGATAAAACAGTATGGTACTGGCACAGAAATAGACATATAAATCAATGGAACAGAATAAAGGAAGAAGAAACAACCCAGGCACATTCAAAACCTACCCTGTAAAACCCCACAATGTAAAACCTTATACTGGAGGAAAGATAGATTCTTTAGTAGATGGTGCTGAATGAATTGGTTATTCACATGCCAAGCATTGAGTGTAGACCCATATATTTCACCACATATGAAACTAAAACCAAAGATCTAAATGTTAGAACAGAAACATGCAATCTTCTGAAAGAAAAAAAATAGGCAAAACTCTTAAAAATATAGGCATAAGCAAGGATTTTTTGAACAGAACACAGTGGCACAGGAAATCATACCCAGAATCAACATATCAGATCATTTAAAGTTAAAAAGTTTCTGTACATCACAGGAAACAACCAACTGAATAAAGAGACATTATACAGCAGGAAAAAATATTTGCAGTTATTCCTCATACATAGGACTAATACCAGTGATGGAGGACTGTGTTAGACATTGTGCCTGAACTAAAACTCAAAAGCCATTTATTTATTGCAAAGTGCCAACACTGCAATTAAACCTAAATACTGAGATTTTTAGCTTAGAAAAATCAATTCATACATTAACATCTTTTGTTTTAAATGAAAAACACAATGACAGAGCTTTCAATGATACAAACAGCTTTTTATTGAAAGGTAAGCATTTACATTTGGTGCAATCACACCCACAATATAAACCTCAGGGACTGATATTCTAAATAGGCATGGATCACCTTGAGGAAGCCCGGAGTCACCATCCCAATCCCTGGCTCCAGGGAGTCACTGCTTTCTAAGCATGCCTGCTTGCTACATGACTGGATCCCCATTTTTCCCTGACTTAATCAATTTTATCTGAACAATTAATCTTATTGGTTAACCATAGTTTTGTCCCACCTCATGCTCCTCTGCCTTGTAAGTTCCCAGGTTTCCCCTCTGTTGGACCCATCTCACCTCACGACTTCGCTCTATAAAATACTCCAGAAAAGACAGTCTTTCGCAACCCACTCGGGACCCCTTCTGTCTCTCTCTCTCGGACAGAAGCTTTCTTTCTCTCAATAAATATATTCTGCTCTTTTAAAAAAGTTTGTATTTGGGGTGCTTTTGCACACTTGATTTGATCTTTGCTGTTGTTCGCATGCTACTAATGTGTTAAACCCTGGCCTGTCCTTTGTGAGGCTGAGAGCAGCACCTACTGGTCTGTTTCTTGTATCAGATTTGATGCAATTCAAAGCTGCAAAAGGTGGCTCACAAGCATAAAATGATCCAAACAAAATAAGAAAAGAAATCCCAAGTGCTTTAGCTGACTTAAATTTATATGGCAGAGAATTCCATACTTTAAGGGTTTCATTTTCAGAATTATCAAGGGTTTCATTTCAGAATTGTCATCCCTTTGTCAGGAAAGATCAAGTTCTTCAAATTTGTTTTCATCTAGAGAAGTGGGATAACACAGGATTTGCAAAAATCGGTCACTAAATTCCCTTTCACAGCTGCTGCAATACCAGAAAATTCCTTGCAGATTTCCTGATAGTTTGCAGGATTATCTGAAAATTTTGTAGAATCTTACACTTTTAAATTTGGGGAACATTTCAGCTGCCCACTTTGAGGGTCTCTCAAAAGTCTGCAGTTTTCTCTCAACTGTATGATATCACAAAACATCCTTTCTGCTGTTTTCCTTGCCCCTTACAGATTTTTGTTCAGTACACTGAAGTGCAGTGTAAAATCTGTAAAAATTAAAAAAGCCACGATGCTAAACCAGTCTATATTAGTGAGCTGTGGATATTCCTGCCCTTTTTCATTCGTAAACAGGGTGATTTCATCCAAGCAGCCTACAGATCCCTTTAAGACTCATCTTCTGCTCCACCACCAGATATTATTTGTACATAAGTAAAGCATCAGATTGTGCCTGAACCTCATCAAGAAGTGCTCAAAACTGTCAAGAGAACAATCCATGATGTTCACCATTTTGTGCCTTATTCACCATTTTTGTGCCGTAGTTAGTTGCTTTTCCAGGCTCAAGCAGCTTCTTGATGTGTAACACCATAAAATGGAGTGACCAGTGTTTTGCTTCTTTGACAAACAACTGCACAAAACCGGATGTTGCCCCAGCATGCAAGGTGCCCCTCACTAGTAACTGAACCCACTTTTTTCTGGTCTTATGTTTTGTGACAAAAACACCCCCCATCCCAGCATTGTAGATATCTGTATCTTGGGTTCTTTCAGGCAAAGACACCAGTTTCACCAGTTCCTCTCTGATGATGTCACCAACGATGTAAGTCAACATTACCACTGGCTCACATGATGGTTTATATCTGTGCCTTCATTCACACATGTAGAGTAACAGGCCGCATGATTTATTTTAGAAAGACAGTTGCATAAGCTAAGATACTAGGAATGGTACTTCCTCCGTTTGTCTTTAAGAAACTTTCTTTTCAGTTGTGCCAAGCTTGGTAACACTTTTGCGACTGGTGTCAAAGTGTTGCCAGGTATTTAATGTGCAACACACAGCACACTCGCTACACAGAACATGTAATGCTTTCTCATCGGTTCAGTCACTCCAAATGACTCTGTCCAGGCCTTTTGAAATGATCATTCACTATCTGTTTTCAATTTTGCTTTTATCGCTATAGTCATTTTTTGGTGTTCAATACATAAGAGTCTACAAAAACACAATTCTTTTTTAAAGAAACAATCAATACAAATATATCCTTGTACAAAAAAAAATAACTACTAGTTAACACTAAAGAACTGGAAATTCTCTGAATCTACAGTCTACCTCAGGGATTCTCAGTTGGGTTTCCTCTTAAATTTTCTGCCCACCAGTGCAAGGGGGCCCCAGTCTACTGATCACCGGCATTTGTTCTACTCTAGAAAAGGTGTCTGAATGCATGTCCTACCTTGCGGGGGCTTCTGCTAAAATCACAGCCAGTCCAAGCAAGTGTATATATGCTTGCTTTTATTTTCATAAACCCTTCATAAATAAATATGCTGCTGCAGATTCAAATACACCAGGGGGACAACACAACAGTAAAAGAACCTCAGTCTTTTAATTACAATATCTCTTTGCTAAATCCTAGATATTAAATTTCAATTTATCATAAGAAAATTCAAAGCTAAAATCTTGCACTAATAAAAATAAATGTATTAAAATTCACACCCAGTCCAAGCAAATATGGCATAGCAGCACCCAAAAGGCAGGTAGCCCGAACAGGATCTAAAGGGACAGAGAGAGCCCGCGTTGCTGTTTTGCTGTCTTATTCTTGCCCTGTTTTGCCATGGACTGTTTCTGCTCTGCCATGCCTGGTGCCATGCAGCCCTGCCTTGGAGCCAGCCAGTTAGGGACTAAAAACTCTATGAACGTGAGCTAAATAAACCTTCTCACTCCTAACTGTGAGTGTTGGGTATTTTGTCTCAGCAGTGAGAAAAGTAACTAAGGCAATAGGGTTTTCTCTTTTCATAAAGTAGTATTTTTTTGTTTTAGAAGATATCAGAGACACACTTTGACCAGCAAAATCAAATAAGAATGCTCTGGTTATTGAATTTGTCTCCTTATTTATGGTGAGGTAATTAAGTAAAAAAAATTTTTTTTCTATCCAATGATTTTTTTAATGTTTTTTGTTTGCTTTGGTTTGTTTTGAGACAGGGTCTCTCTGTGTAGTCCAGGCTGGTCTAGAACTTACCATGTAACCCAGACTAGGATCACAGTTACACTCCTGAGTGCTGAGGGCAGGTGCCCCCACACCCAGCTGGGCCTCTGTTGGTGCCAAGGGAGGTGGAAGGGTGCTGCAGAGAGGGACAGAAGCTGGTGCCTTGTGAGTTCCGCAGGGGCAAATCCTGAGTGGGCTGGGCTATTGTAAGAGGTATCCCCACCACACCAGCGGAGTTCCCAGCACGCTGTCCAGCTCTCCTTGGCACTAGAGGTTTGGTGGAATCTTCTGTCCACAGCTTGCAGTTTGACCAGACTAACATTCAATAGAAGAAACTCCCACCTGTGCTCTGTCCTGTGCCTTTGAGGGACGTCTACTCCAATTGCCCATCAGGTTTTCACTTCTGGGATCACTCAAAAACAATCCCCTATTACCTGTTCAGATTCACTATGGCCCTGTGTCATATGAAAGCCAGACTATAAGCAGCCTAATGTAGGCGGAAGTTTCTTTCTCTATCATAATCCTAACCCTAACCCTAACCCTAACCCTAACCCTAACCCTAACCCTAACCCTAACCCGAACCCGAACCTGAACCCGAACCCAGTCCAGTGATGAGCAGGCTGAGGCTGGAACACAGCACTGTGGCCACAAGGACCTCAGGCCACCCCACCCCTTCCCGCTGTTCCAGCCCTGCTTCCCAGCCACTAGGTCATCTCCTGTTCCACGGGGCAGCTGGTGCTCAGCCCTGGGATTTTTCCTGACAACCTGCACATCGCTGCTGAATCAAGAGCTTCGAAGAGACCTTTCCACAACACCACCCACTCCTTGTTCAGTCTCACAGAGCAGGACTTTCCCTTGGGCGACTCCCCACCACCATTCCCCTAAAAGAAAAGAACAAAAAGCAAAAATGAGGGTTTTCTTATGTAGAAAGATGGGGATGGTTGTTGGACACTGACTCCCCATCTTTACCATGTGCTTCTGCTCTTGGGAAATAGAAGTTAGGTATTTGGAAAGCAGTTAGTATACAAGGCACTGATAGCTATCGGGATCAGGGTTGGATAGTAGAGAAAATCCACCCCTGACTCACAGTAAACGTACATAAACAATCCCAATGATTACCTTTCCATTACGATGTTTATATTAAGCTTCTGAACATGTAAGATAATTATGTGCTCCTTATAGAATATAAATTATATATTCATATATGGTTTACATAGTGAAGTACCCAAGATCTAATACTATTTGTTGCTTACACATAGTTATATATCTATAAATACAGATATTCTTCAGAATTAGAGTAAACGTGTGAGGGAATACGTGGCCACACTTTCACCAAGGAAAGATCAGTTCCTTCCAAGTGTGTGGCCACACATAAGTGTGTGACGTGACCCTCCCCTGAAACCGGGATGTGGAGATAAGAGACTTCTTGACTTGACGTCAGAACTAAAAAAGATACTTTTCCAAAGGCCTGGGGAGAAATGATTGTCCTAGCCTGGAATCTAGAACTAAGTCACCAGCCCTAGCAAGAAAGGAAAGAACCTACAACATTTTTAGGCAGTTCTGGAGGAGCCCAGCAGCGGCGATGAAGAACCAGGGAGATGTGTGTGACAGTTAATAGAGTGTTTCTACTGTCCAAGAGGCACGCAGCACCGTGGGGTTAGAGCTACTGGTCCCCTGTTTCACCAGGGAGAAAGCCGGGCAGCAGGAAGGGCAGCTGCCCCTCAAGGTGGGCCCACAGGTAGCAGGACCAAGCGTGGACACCTTTGCAGAGCTGGACAGAGGAAAGGTCTCGGACACCCAGACTCATGAGGACAGCGCTGGGGATGCGCAGACTGCGACGCCTGGGAGGGCTGCGAAGTCCACGGATGCGAGACGCCAAGTGGAGTCAGAGGCCACCCGGGCGTTCCTTTTTCTCAGTG
The DNA here is from genome assembly GCA_004027295.1 of Dolichotis patagonum. Lineage (NCBI taxonomy): Eukaryota > Metazoa > Chordata > Mammalia > Rodentia > Caviidae > Dolichotis > Dolichotis patagonum. The sequence continues at coordinate 81,875 of PVJX010005459.1, forward strand.
GGGCTCTTCCTGTTCCTTTCGGAGAGTCCAGCTGCTCCTTTGCGTCGCGCCCCTGAGGCAGGCAGGGAAAGCTGTCTTTGCCTTTCACGCAGGCGGCTGTGTGCCTGGGAGCTGTCTCGGTGCGGTGTCCACTTAGGAGAGCCAGCTTTGCGCTCACACCCTTCCGGCCTCCCTGTCCCTCACTTACTTCAGTTTCTCAAGGCTAATTACGCACAGATGTAACAAAAACCTATTTAATACTTCCATTCTAGATTTTAGAGCTGAAGTCTTCAGCAGTGTAGACCTTAGTTTAAAAGTCACATTAGCGGTTAAAAAAAATTCAATTTTTTATTGTAGGAGCTTCAAAGTATAAGCGATACCAAAACCGAGCGCTAGGGGGTGCAGTTTGTTCCAAAGAAGAAATATTTTGCAGGCTTTGCTGGACCAAGATGTGGTGAAGGGCTATGTGAGATTATAACCGACGCCTTCGAAATCCGGCTTAATCGAATCTGGGTATCTTCCATGTTGATTAGTTGGTTGTTAAGTGTGAATTATAGTTTATATTCAGAAAAGTATCAGTGAGCTTCATTAGAATATCTCCAATCTCCCATTAATAATGCACTCAATAATTTATCTTTATTATAAAAGCTTTTCAAAAAATCAAATCAGATAACCCGACAGAGTTTCTCTCAGTGATAAGAATTGATCAGTGATAAGAATTCTGACTTAATCAGCTAACAAAATACACTGAGGACCTCCTAGGAGTCAGACACTGTTTTGGACAGTGGAAACACATCAGTGCCCTGTTATTTTCCCACTCATGTTTTTTAGGGACAACAGGCAATGAAAAAGAACAAACTGACATCTGAGAAGAATAAAGTAGCTACAAAGGGCAGCTTGGGAGTATTATATGGGTTTGACTGGAGGGTTGTGATTTTAAATCAGGCAAAAAACACACCATTCCCCTATCTTAGGCAAAAGAACTGGAAAATTCCATTTTTACTGCATTATAACACAAAGTGTGGCTCTTAACAATAGTTCTATCTGATACATTAAAATAATTAGACAACCAAGTGTTAATGCATCTTTTCCAAATGGATTTCTATTATAACTGTTGCAGCATTTATTTATACTCTACTTTATCAAATTTTGTGCAAGGTCTTTTTTCCTCTGGCTTTACTGAGCAACAGTTGACAAATAAAATGCATGTGTTTGAAGCGTGCAGTGTTCTTTCTTGGTATCTGTGCACCTCATGAAATGATCAAGTTAAGTGATATATATGTACCCCCTCATACAGGTGCTGTGTGTGTGCCTGTATATGTGTGTGTGCGTGCATGCTTGTGTGTGTGTGTATGCGTGTGTGTAGCTACTAAACTGAAAGAGACCAGTTCTCCTGTGACAATGAATTACATACAGTCCAAACATATTCAAGAAAAACTTGCTTATCGTCTGAAACTTCTTCAAATGAAACTGAAAAAATAAGCAAAAGAATAAAATTGAGAGGGGAGCAGAGAGCATGACATTCCATTTGATGGGAGACACATGCATGAGTTAGGAAGAATTATTAAAGATCTAGTGGTTTTGTAATAAAATAGAAAATTTAAAAAAAATAGTCACTCTTGCAGTTGTTCCATTGGTAGCAACTATAAGGAGTAGTTGTCAAAGAATGCTTGCTGGTGGCTATGCCAGACAGCTGGCCTTGCTATGAGAAATTCAGGGATGGGTGACAGCAAGACTGCTACTGATTCAACAAAGCAGTGACAAAGTGAGAGCCCCTTGTGAGACCTGAGGTTTCCAAGGAAACCAGGACATTCCTTTGCTAAAACAGCTTGCATATCATTGGAAGTGAATTACTGTAAAGAATTCTGGAGCTCAGACAAGGCTTCTGTGTTCTACACATATCTGTTCTTTCTTACCAGTTTCCCTTTTTTTCACCTTTAAATTCAGACCTTTAGGAACCAGACTTCATTTTGTGCCATCTGATGAATTTCTTAAAATATATTTCTGCCAAAATTCATGCAGATGTTGAACAGTTTCAGGCATGCTTAGTCCTAATCTTACCTTTCACAATAGCCTCTGGAAATTTAAACTAATTCCACTGATGCTGGATAATGGTATCTGGTGGTAACCCCTAAAGCAGATCACTAAATCAGAGCTTGATGAGCCCCTACTCTTTGCCCTCTTTTGCAGAACCTACACACCAAGCGGTTGCAGGCGGGGCTTATTTCAGTGGGTTGTGATAAGCATCTAGGGGGTTATTACCATTCATCTCAAACTTGAATGTTATGGCTTGTGTCTAGATGACCCCCCAAAGCCTCATATGGTTGTCAGTAGGCTTTTTGGAGGTGACTGGATCTAGAGTGTGTGGTGCGGGGATTAAGGGTGCATGATTAATAAATTAGTCCACTGATTGCTTTAGCATAGTTCTGGGTGTAATGGGAAAGCCCACCCTGGGTGTAAGTGACACCACTCAAAGAGCAGGTATCCTGGAAAAGATAAAAAGGGAGAGTGGGCTTGCTGCTTTATGCCTGCCCTGCCACTCCAGGGACTGTCTCTTCTCTACCAGGTCCCTCTGCCCTGTCACCCTGCCTTGCAGTCAGCTGACTATGGACAGAAGCCTCTCAAGCTGTGAGCTGAAATAAACCTTTCCTACTTTAACCTGTGGTGTTGGCAATTTTGCTTCAGCAATGAAAAAATAACATATTGTTCGTTGTAGTCAGGAGTTATGAGGAGAAAAATTAGAATCAGGACACAGAATTTATAATATTGTTTGATGATGGTCACCCAGAGTTTAACACAAGAAAGTGCAGGAAATCTGTCCACAACACTAAAGATTCAGAATATTTAGCCAGGGGCCTAAATCCCACAGCAATGTCCCACATGAGTCCAGACGAAGACCCAGAGCTCATGACAATGCCTCCCACGAATTCAACTGGAGGCCTAGAGCCCACAAGAAGGACTCACGCCAGTCTCTTTTACGGATCCGTGATGGGAGGGCCCAAAGGTCAGGGGTGGAAGCTAGGAAGTCTATGCCAGCAGGGTGAAGGAGCTGTGCTGGTCAGTTGAGGGTTCTATGCTGGAGCCGAGAAGTCACACTCACAACAAAGACCAGGGCTGTCCTGAAAAGCACCACAGCCATCCTCAGTGACATGGAGGTCCCAAGTTTCTCCGACGATAAGCACAGTCAAGTACATGCCAGGAAGCCAGCATGACAAGTTTGTCCTGGAGCTTAAACGGCATACGTCTTCCTCTCCAGAGCCAGGAAGCGATACTTGATGGGAGAACCAGAGCTCCTCCAGGAGAACCAACAGCTCAAACGGCAACACTTAGTGAAACCCACAACGCCTGGCTTCCCTTCTCCACGTCTTTATTTATGCTGGCAACTTTCCTCAGGTGGAACATCTATGCTCAGCACCATTTAATCCAGCTGGCATTAAGTTGATCATCAGTTTTTAATCCATATCATTGC
>PVJX010005460.1:0-15669 GCA_004027295.1 Dolichotis patagonum
CAAGGCCCCGGGTGTCACCAACAGGCACAGAAGCCCAGTCTCCCCGGCTTGGATGGGCTTGAACCCCAGCAGGCACAGGGGTGGCACAGGTCCCAGGTGTCCTGTCACGGCCCGGGCTGGGAGGACAGTCAGTGCGGATGTGCAGGTGACCCGCAGGCCAACATGGCTGCACAGCCCAGAGGAGAGAACCCCACAGAAGCAAGAGGAGGCCCCAGGAGCTGCTCCTACCTCTGGATGCGGATGCTCTGGTCCTGGTGGCCCTGAGTGGCTATCATCACATCGGCTTCATCCAGCACAAACACCTTGATCTTCTTGGGGTCAATGAACTTGAGTTTGGAGCACCAGTCCAGAACGGTCCCGGGGGTGCCGATGACAATCTGCTCACTGATCTTCTGACCTCTCTCCACTGTGAAGAGGAGATGTTTGCTGAGGATGTTTCCAAGGAAAAAGTCAGCCTTCCAACCTCTGAGTTGTATTGTATGTATTTAATGATAATTTTTTTCTTTTTCTGTTTTGGCTAGTACTGTAAATTGACACTAGAGCCTGTACATTGAGCTATATCCCTAAAGATTTTGTAATTTTCTGTTTTGAGACAGGGTCTCACTAAGTCATTAAGTTGCCAGGGTCAGTTCAAACTCACAATCTTCCTGGCTCCACCTCCCAGAGTGCTGAGATTACAGATATGAATCATCACACTCATCTTAATCCTACTATTTTGTTTTCATTTGTATTTTGAAGGAAGATAATGATAGCACCTAGGACACAAAAATGATGAAAATATATGGTAAAGATATAAATAATAAAAATATAACAAAAATTTTTGGTATGGGTGTGTGGCACTGAGCGATATTACTAGCCATTTTTTTTTTTTTTTTAGTTTGTGAGATGAGCTCTCACTGAGTTGCTAAATTGCCCAGACTGGACTTGTACTTATGATCCTCTTGCCTCAGCCTCCCAGAGAAGTTATCTGATATTACAGGTGTGGTCCACCACACTTGGCTTGCTTGTATTTATTTACTTATTTGTGGTAACTGAACCCAAGATTGTTTAAACCCAAGGATGTCTACCACCAAGCTATATCCCTAGGTCTTTTACTTTTATTTATTTTTATTTTTTTAGGTCTTTTATTATGAAAAAGGTCTTGATAAGTTGCCCAGGTTGGTTGCAAAATATTGACCCTCCTGCCTCCACCTCTCAGAGTGCTAAAATTATAAATGTATGCCAATGTGTGGCTTCATTGTACTATTTTACTTTTTCAAGGAGATTTTATTGGTGCATTTAGTATACATAAAGATCATATTCTTATTGTGTTATTTTAAATACTGTGTATATTTGGAATTTTTCATATCAGTAAGAAATGATACCAGTAAGTTAATGATTCAGTATCACATACTCATACTCACATTTATTGCCTCGAACAGCATAAGCTAACTTCAGTTCAGGGTAAAATTTACCCATCTGTTCAATCACTTTTCCTGTTTGAAGGGCAAGCTCATATGTTGGAGACAGGCACAGACACTGGTAGGGAAAGAGTGTAGAATGAGAGTTCAAGACAAAAATCTCTTGCCAAGGGTAATTCCCATTAGAACCTAGTCATTTTTCCATCTGAGGCTCAAGGAAAAAAATACGTATTTAAAGTGTGTAAGATTTGATTCTTTCAGCTGCAGAGCTGTAAGTTAGAATCCACGTGGTTCAGAACTCTAGCTAGCTAAAAAACTTTGTACACAACCATGGGCCACTGAAGCACGAAATCCCTCCCATTAGCAAGGATCTGAAATTCCAAATGCAGATGTGCTTCCTTTTCACTTACTCAGAAAGTTGTGACAATTTTCTAATGGATGACAGCTGCAGACAGAGGCTTTTCCTGCAAGTGAGAGTCATGTCTGTCAGCAGTAACCCAGAACTGGCAAATCATGGAAAAGTGGAGTAAGATTTTTTGTTATGACCGAAAGATCCACCATACCATAGGTGCTTCAGCTCCAGCTTACGAAAAAAGCCGTAACAGACTGAATTTTAATCCATCAAATGGAATTCTTTTTCTAGGTACTTGTTAATAAGAAAACCAAATTCACCAAGTCCTTACCTGGGGGTATCTGTTTGCAGGTTCTACTTGGCTGAGCATGGCCAACACAAAGGCAGCTGTTTTGCCAGTACCAGATTGAGACTGGGCAATTAAGTTCTGTGAACTGCATAGGAAAATAAAGTGTTCAGAATTGCACATGTCAGGGACTTGCTACTTAGTACAAATAAAGAACAGACAGCTATGGTGGCATATGCTTATAATCCAGCTACTTAGGAGAATGAAGCAGGATAACAGAACAGTTTTAGCCTAGGGAATGCAGCTCAGCAGCAGAGTACTTGCCTAGCATATGCAAGGCACTGGTTTTAGTCTCCAGTACCACACACATATACACAAAAAATAAATAAAATAAAGGAGCTTGAAAGTAAAAGTTCTTAAAAACAGAAAAATGCTGGGCATGGTGGACCCTGAATATACTCCCAGCACTTAGGAGGTTGAGGCAAGAGGATCACTGGGAGTTCTGCCTGGGTTACATAGTGAGTTCAAGGCCAGCCTGAGCTGCATACTGAGACCATGTCCCAAAAGGAGGGAAGGAAGGAATGAAGGAAGGAGAGTAAGAGAGAGAGGGAAAAAAAAAAGAGTTGTATCAGGATACATACGGTTCAGCAAGCATCAAAGGCAGTGCGTTCTCTTGTATTTTAGATGGACGGTTAAAACCCATAGCATAGACTCCCTGGAGAAGTTGTGGTTTTCTAGAAAAACCATTAAAAATAAAAGTCAGTTTCTGATTAATGAATGCAAAAAACATCTGGGAGATTGTTTTTCTCTCTTTCAGTGTTAGTTTGCAAATAACAATAACTGAGTTAAACATAATGTGTGAATCCAGCAAAAGCCTTTACAGATTATCTGGAAATTTTATTTAATCCCCCAAAGCAGCTAAATCCACTTATTAACCTCACATTAGCTAACAATGTTCTGCTATATTAAAAACTATGATAGGGTGTGCATCTCTATGTAAATGCAGAAAGAAGAATCAGAAAGTAAGTATTCACAGGCGGAGCTCTTCAAAAGACTTCACTGAGTAGAGAGGGGAGCTGGGGTCTCGCTGCAGGACTTCCACTTGGTTTGTGCTATCGACAAGGTTGCTTCTGATCAGCTTGTTGAGTAAAGACTGGGCAGCTCTGTCCTCTGTTGGTAAAAAAAAAATGGCAAAGACTTTTAAATGCTTGTGGAATCTACTATGAGCTCTTTTGAATTTAGTCACCATTGATATTTCAAGTAATAACATGAATTTTACTGGGCCTTCCAATTCAATGTAGATCAAAAAAAGGCTTTTGTTTTGTTTTGTTTTGTTTTGTTTTGTTTTGTTTGGGTACCAGGAATCAAACTCAGGACCTCACACTTATCAGGCAGGCGCTGTGCTGCTGAGCTATACTCCTGGTGAAGTTTTGACCTATAAATAAAGAACAGATTTTCTGCCTGGCAAGCATGAGGTTGTGAGTTTGATTTCTGTTATAAAAAATAAAAATAAAAATAAAAATAAAAAAGAAGAAATAGCTTTTCCCCCAGTGATTTGGCACTGTGTCTAGCTTAGCATATTCCATTAAGGAGACAGGTTAGCCAGGTATAATGGCACATGTCTGTAATGCCAGAATACTGAGAGGCCAAAACAGGAGGATCTCAACTTAAGTTTGAGCCTGGTCAACTTAGTGAGACTGTTTCACAAAATAAAAAGGACTATACATGTAGTTCAGTGCAAAGGCCCTGACTTTAATCTTCACTATACCTAATAATACATCATCTTTTTTGGCCTCATATTCTTTAGAATTCTATTACAACAAACCTACTTTTTTTTTTTTTTTTTGGTGGTACTGGGGATCAAGGCAGGCGTTTAAGCCACTGAGCTAAATCCCCGGCCCCCTACTTTTTTTTTTTAACAGCCCAACCTTAAGGTTATTTGAGGTTATTTATTCCTCCTGTCTAGATCCCAATTTGCATTTAACATATATTTAAAATTATTAGCTTAACAAATACATCACAATGAAGAAAAAGAAAACCCAGGAATTAATAAAATCTGTATCTTGATAAGGTATTTGTTATTTGCATCTTGAAATCCAATCCAGACATGCCTATAATCCCAGCACTTCCAGTATTTGGGGGCAGAGGCAGAAGGATCACTGTGAGTTTGAGGCCACCCTGAGCTACATACTGAGTTCAAGATCAGCCTAAACTACAAAGCAAGACCTTGTCTCAAAAAACAAAAAAACAAACAAAAACCAACTTATCATCCATGTTAAATATGCAAAAATATCATTGAGTTTAATTTTATTAGATAATGGGAATAACACTTAAAATTTTTTTTAAGTAATGGGAAATGACTGAACCCAGGATCTTCCCACGGAGCTCCCACTCCTTTCCTGTATGTTTTAGTTTGAGACAGGGTTGGTAAGGTGACCATCCTGGGCTGAAACTTACCATGATAATGTCTAAGAGTCCCAGCGGACCCGAAATACAGGTGGGCACCCCACACCGAGCTAAAATTTCCTTTATAATGCCTATACAAGATAACCAGTCAGGGAATATTTTCTGCTACTGCTGAAGTTCCATCAGTAGTTCAATGTAAAATTTCTCTAAAATGTTAACCATTAGAATCCCTTCATCTATCAATTATTTAAATTGAAAATCTAGTACTCCAACTCAGATTAAAGAGCCAAAAAATGAAGCCTATGCTAACTCAGTTTCTGAGAAGCTCATTTATATAACTTTAAGTTGTGTTACCTTTCTCTTCTTCATCTGTCTTCTCTTCATTAGCATTGGTCTTGACAACAGCACCTTTATCAGACACAAAGTAATCATCAATCAAGATCACATGCTCCACCCCATAATGGAGACAACTCAAATCCTAGGATTGTAGAAATGTGAGGCCTAAAGACCAAAACCAAAAGACAAAAAAAAATAAAAAGAGGAAACCAAGCCTCTGCTAAAATAAAGGGCGTTTTGTTTTGTTTTGTGTTTTTGAGACAGGGTCTTGCTAGGCAGTTCACACTGTCCTTGAATTTGTGGCAATCCTCCTGCCTCAGCCTCCTGAGTGTAAGGATTATAAATGTGCGCCACCATGTCCATCCTCCTTAAAGTTTTTATTTATTTATTTTGTGATATCAGAGATTGAACTCATGACCTCGAGCTTGCCAGGCAGGCGTTTACGCCACTGAGCCAAATCCCTGGCCCAAATAAAGTTTTAAAACACTGTTGCTTATATTAAATTCCAGGTTCCCTTATCCCTCATAGCATCAATATTTCTGTGACAGTATAGAAAGAGAATTACAATGGCTATGATCAGAAACTACAAAAATGTCTGTGCAAGCTTGACACAGGGGCACACACCTGTAATCCCAGTAACTCAGGAGGCTGAGGTAGGAGGATTGCTGTTGAGTTTGAGATCACTCTGAGCTACAAACTGAGTTCACCCCAGATTGATGTGCTTTAAAATTTTGTTGTAGTTTAAAACAACAACAAAAAAACTGAGTTCAAGGCTAACCTGAACTGCACAGTGAAACCCTGTCATAAAAAGACAAAAAAAAAAAAAAGAGTACGTGCATAGCATGTTCTCTCAGTATGTGAACATAATGTCACTAAAACTCTATGCTTTACACTGTTGGTTAGCAGAAATACATAATGTAGTCATATAAAAATGTTCAGAAAAAGATTAAATGAATTCAAAGTACAGTAAATGTTACATTCCCCATTCATTTAGAACAGTTTTCAAAAAGCAACAAATAATCCTTGGCAACACACTCCAATGATAAGAAATAAACATAATAATTTATAACTCTTTTTTTTTTTTTTTGGTACCGGGGATTGAACTCACAACCTCATGCTTGCCAGGCAGGCGCTTAAGCCACTGAGCTAAATCACCAGCCCAATGATTTATAACTCTTTTGATATCTTTCTTATACAGAGCACACTTTGGTCAAACATCCAGTTTACTGATTCCCAAATCAAACAAATGTTAGTATCTGCTAGATCTGTCTAGTACAAATACAATTTCAACCCCAAAGAGTTGTTAGGCTAAAACAGAAATACAGTACTAAAGGAAATCACATTTGTTTCCAAACTAGCTTTTATTTACTCACCATTGGCCTGTGGTCTGATTTTCTCTTCCTTTAGATGCAAGTTGCTCAACTGAAGAAAACGGTAAAGGGAGGTATAAGTGTCAGGAAAATCACTTAAAATGTTTTGAGTCAACAGAGCCTCCCTAACAAAGGTAGGGAAGAAAAGCGCCATTCTTAAAATCTATTCATTAGGTGTAACCACTAGCAATGCCTCATTCATTAGGTGGTTCTGTTTGGTTTCTTTTGCTTATTTATTTTTGTTTTTTTGAGACAGGATCTCACTGTGTACCTCAGGCTGGCCTTGAACTCACCATGTAGTTCAGGCTGCCCTCAAATTTAAGATAATCCTTCAGTCTCAGCCTCCCAAGAGCTGCTATTACACGCATATGCCACTACATTCAGCTGGTTATTGAATATCTAAATAAGAATAAATAAAATTTCCTATAAATACAGCAGTAGGGGAAAAATAATTACAAGGAGCTCAAAATCTATACTTCCTAATTATACTTCATATAAAGAATAATTTGTGAGTTTGTATAATGCTCTAATTACAAAGATTCAGTGGCATATCCTTACACTTGTCATTCTCTCATGTTCCAAACGAGGAAATCTAAAGGGACACTGACTGACTAATGTAGTCTCACTTTAGACAGAGAACTGAATAGCAAACTCAAGATATCTGCGGGTAGGTCTCAGTTATGCTGCAGGATATGTTTGAGCCAAAGCACTGCAGCATGCTGACAGGCAGTGTCAGCCTTGTGCTGGGTGCCTAACATTTTAACTGGGAACATCCTAAGGCGTAAGGCACACTGTGTCATTGAAATATCCATCAGCCAGAGGTGAGACTAGAAAAGAAGAGGCAGATCAAAGAAACACTTCAATGAAAAAATCATTAGGACTTTGTCAAACACTGTAAATTTAGGTATATCCTAGCCAACTTGAAAGTAAATATCTTGCAAGGGTATTTCTGTAATTTGAGAGGGAGGTGTTTGAGTCTTGGTATATAGTTAAAAAACAAAAGAACAACAAAATAAAAACCACCCCAATAAAATAGTTCTTTCTTTTAACTTTTGCAGACAGGATCTCAGTATGTACATCAGCCTTGAACTCACTATGTAGTCAAGGCTGGCCTCGAACTCGTGATGATCTTCCTGTCTCAGTCTCTCAAATGCTGGGATTACAGGCATGTATCATCATGCATGGAGAAATTGTTATGTCTTAAACTACCACCGAATTCTTCATGTCTTGAGGCTCATTTCTGTTTCCTCCAAGTCCAAGAATGAAAGAGGAAAGGTAGAGAGACAGGTTTGTAGTACTGGGGATTGATCCAAGGGCCTTCACATTGAGCTGCATCCCAAGCAACCCCTCACCCTATACTTCTTTATTTTGGCACAGGGTTTTGTTAGATCATCCAGCCTGGGCTTGAAATTGTGATACTCCTGCCTCATCCTCTCTGAGTGCTCAGATTACAGGTATGTGATACCATGCCCCATCTTGACAGGATTAAGAAACTCCTGGAGGGGTGACTGGGTCTTGGAGGCGCTACGTTCCTCGGTGAATTAATACAAAGGATGTGCACAGCTGAATCACTGACGTGGCGGCACCGGAGCTGGAAGAGCAGGGCCCGGTGTGGCTTTTGGAGGGTGCCTTGCTAGCTGGTGCTCTTCTCCAGGCTGTCTCCCGGCTGCTATGATGTGAACAACTCTGCTCCCCTCCCTCTTCTGCCATGATGTCAATTATGGGCTGAAATCTGATGAGTCAAATTAAACCTCTCCTTTTTTATGCTGTGGCTCTCAGGTATTTTGTCCCAGCAACGGGAAAGCTGGCCATAGAGGTGGTTTATTGGGAATGAAGGGGCCTCACTTTTACTCATGGTACTGGTACAAAATTTCTTATCTTAGTCTGTACTGATTTGGGGTAGAGGGAATACATAACTGGAAAGACAACTGGGAAGGAAAATGGCAAAAAAAGAAATCATCATAAAGTCATAAAAATTCTCCATTAATTCTGAAGGATAGAGAACAGTCTTTTTTGTTTTGTCTTGTTGTATGAGACAGGGTCTCATTATGCAGTGCACGCTGGCCTCAAACTTAACAGCAATTCTCCTGCCTCATCCTTTCAAGTACTAGGATTGCAGATGTATGCCACCATGGCCGGCAAGAATTTTTAGGAGAGAGAGAGGGTTGGGGAAGTAGCCCAGTGGCAGAATAGCTGCTTAGCTGTGTGGGGCCCTGGGTTTAATCCCGTGTTGGGCGGGGGGAACAAGGACAGGGAGATAGGACACACTAAAGGAAATGCTAGGTTCCCAAAATCCACTTTGTTCTACTCAACTGAACTCCCAAGTAACAAATACTATAAGAGAGGGAGAGAGGGAGGGAAGGAGAGGAAGAAAATAGAGATATACAGACTGATTTATTGGCAGTATTTACAGGAGAGGCTAGTTCATAATCCTATGATGATAATTACTACCTAAAATATGTACCAGGGCTGAGGTGTATAAGTTGAGGTACAAATTATAGAGCATTTAATATTTAATCATAAAAACATTCAATCCAGGCATGGTGGTGCATGTCTGTAATCCCAGCACTCGTGAGGCTGAGGTAGGAGACCTCTATGAGTTCAAGACCAGCCTGACCACACAGTGAGTTTAAGGCCAGCCTGAACTGCACAGTGAGATCCTGTTTCAAAAAGACCAAAAAAAAAAAAAAAAAAGAGAGACAGAGAGAGACACTCAATGACACATTTTTTTGTTTTGTTTCACAGTGCTGAGGCTCAAACTCAGGGATATTCTATCAGTGAGTTACATCCCCAGCTCTTTTTATTTTTAATTTTTGAGACAGAGTCTCACTAAATTGCCTAAGCTGGCTTATGATCTTTCTGCCTCAGTCTCCCAAGTACTACAGTATCACCAAAGCAGGCGGGAATCACAAAAAGAGACCCTCTAATACATGCAACAATGCGGTTGAATTTCAAATGCATTCTGCTAGTGAAAAGTTAAGACTTTTTAAAAGATTACATATGGTACGATCCTATTTTGTGACAGTTTAGAAAAGGCAAAACTATAATGACAGCAAACAAATCAGCAGTTTTGAGAGATGGGGGTGACTGCAGAGAAGTTCAGGGAACTTTTGTAGGGGCAGAGCAAATCAGGGGCATGCGCACTGCAAACAGGCTGTTAAAAATCACTGAAAGCTTCAAAAGGTTCACCATTACCGTTCTATTCATTGACTGTGGTGCTGGTCACACAAATATATGACTGACAAAAACACTGAACTGTACCACAAACAAAAGTTAATTTGTTTGTTTGAGACAAGGTCTCATTATGTAATGCAGGCTGGTTTTGAACTCACTGTATAACATAGGATGGTCTCAAATTCTCCATCCTCTTGCCTCAGCTTCCCAAGTGCTAGAGTTATAGCACCATACCTGATGCCAAGAGTTAATTTTATTATATGTACATTCTATCTCTATAAATCTAAACCAGAAAAACTCCAGGTCTAGTCCAAAAGAGTAAACATGCAACAAAGAAGAGTTATGGAGGTGTACCTCAATTTTAGAGAATTTGCCTAATGTATGGAGCTCTGATGCCCAGCACCACAAAAATCAACCAACTAATCAACCAACCAGTTAACCTCACAAGTAATAAAGAGTTCTGAAAAGAGAGAATAAAGAGGAAAAGGATATACAATTAACAATGAAATTGTTCCAGAAAATTTCCTATAACAAAAGTTTTCCAGACTGATGTTTCATTTTTGTTAGTGTCTGGGTTCCACTAAGTTGCCCAGGCTGATCTTGAACTCACAATCCTACCTCAGCCTCCCATGTACTGGGATTACAGACACACACCACCACATCTACCTCATATTTTCCAGATTGAAGAGGTCCACTCAGTACTTAGGAAAATGGATGAAAACTGACCCATACCAAGATATATTCTTATGAGTTTTCCTTTTTTGAGACAGGGTTTCTCTTACCCAGGCAGCCCTAAAGCATCTGGACTCAAGTGATATTCCTGCCTCAGTGCCCTGAGCAGCTGGGACAGCAGACACAGGCAGCTGTGATCAGCTATGACTTTTCTAAATAATGGTGACAAACAGAAGATTGTCCAAGTTTAGGATGAGAACAAGCCACAAAGCAAGAGTCATAATGGTCTCACACATCTCAACAACAAATACAAAACTCTAAGAGCTGGGCACTGGGGTGCACATCTGTAATCTAGTACCCCAGAGGCTGAAGCAGGAGGATTGCTGTGACTTCCAGCCCAGCCTCGGCTACATAGTGACTTCAAAACCAGCCTGAACAACATAGTGGGAGACCCTGCCTCAAAAATAAAATAGAATAGAGTAAAGTAAAATAAAATAAAACCCTAAGAGGCAACAGAACAATGCTTTAAAAACTGGCAGGACAGCCAGATGTGGTGGCACATGCTTGTAATCCCAGAACTCAGGAGGCTGAGGCAGGAGGATCACACATTCAAGGCCAGCCTGGGCTACACAGTGAGTTCAAAGCCAGCTTGAACTACAGAATAAGACCCTATGTCAAAAAACAAAAACAGAACAAAACAAAACAAAAAAATCAATCATGAAGCAAGAACAGCAAAGATTTCAAGAAAAGTTTGAGAAAAGTACAAAGTATTTAGTAATAATATTTAGCACAAGTATGACAACATAAATACTAATGTAACTAAATTTGTATTACAATGAAAAATAGTCTATAAAAACGTATGTGTGATGGCAAAAGGAGGAGGGAAGAGTCAAAAATCAATAAATATCAAAAAGTTCAAGTAGTAAAAGAATGTTATTTAGGCAACAAGGTAATAGATACTATCCGTTTTAAGAGAAAACACAATTGCCTCTGGGAAGAAAAACAGGTAGGAACCACTAGTTTGTTTGTTTGGTTTTTTTTTTTTGTACCGGAGATCAACTCAGGACCTCAAACTTACCAGGCGGGCACTTGCACTACTGAGCTAAATCCCTGGCCCATAACTAGCTTTTTGTTTTGTTATGATTTTTGTTTTTCTGCAACAGGGTCTTGTTATGTAGTTGAGGCTTACAATCCTCCTGCCTCAGTCTCCTGAATGCTGGGATTACAGGCCTATAGCCACTGTGCTTGGCAGAACCACTGTATTAAAAAACTATTTCTTTTTAAAATATGTACATTCAGCTGGGTGTGGTGGTGCACTCTTGTAATCCCAGCACTCGGGAGGCTGATGCAGGAGGAGTGTTGTGAGTTCAAGACCAGCCTGGGCTACAAAGTGAGCCCAAGTCCAGCCTGAACTGCATAAGGAGACCCTGTCTCAAAAAGACCAAAAAAAAAAAAAAAAAAAAAAAAGAAAAAAGCACTTTCACTTTTTATTTATTTTTTGTGACAGTCTCAATGTGTAGCCATGGCTGGCCTCGAACTCACAGCAACTCTCCTGCCTCAGCCTCCAAAGTGCTATAATTACAGGCAGTACTGCACCACCACACCCGGCTTCATAACTGTTTCATAACTTTATTAGATATAAAAAATAAAGTTCTGGGCTGGGGATTTAGCTCAGCGGCAAGTGCCTGCCTTGCAAGCATGCAATCCTGAGTCTGATCCCAGGTATCGATTAAAAAAAAAAAGTCAGAGTCAGAATAAACTTTCTGTATTAAAAAAAAAGATAATTCTGTGAGCTCGGGAGTAGGTTCAAAGCCCTACCAGAATTTAGAATTTTTAGGAGGAAATTAATTCTGCATAGTAGTATTTAATTTGTATCTTTTTTTACAATGTATCAGGCTTAGAAAAAAAAGAACAAAGTTAAGCATCTCAGGAGATTTACTGACTTATGGGCCCATCATCATCTAAGAGCATGCTACAGAAAGCACAGAAATAGAAGTAAGACAAAGTCCTGTGCTCAAGAAGCCCTGAATTTGGAGGTGAAAAATGACACCGAAAAAAGGAAGTAATGTACCTTCAAGGGTCATTCCGTGCAAGCTACGCTCCGGAAAACAGGCAGGGAGCACCCACCTGTATTTACGTAACTTGGGAGGTGGCTGGATAAATCAGTTTACGGTCGAGACTACATCCCCCCACTCCCCTCTCATCGCTGCGCCAGTCAACTTAGAAAATGTCTTTTCCCAGGGACCAACACCCCGGCCAGAACTAGTCCCCCACACTTCCTTCTACAGGTGAAGCCAACTCACCGACTCGGCGGCCGCTTCCTGCTCATCCACCGCCAGAGCCCACGAGTCAGTGGCCATGGTCCCGGGCGCGTGCGGGACGCTGGCGCTGGCGGGCTCTGGGCAGAAGAGCTCTGATCGTGGGCTCTGGAGGGTCAGTGCAAGCCCGGCTCGGGTCCCACCAAGAGAGAAATCATTTGCTACCGCGCGGGGACCGGAAGCGGCGCGCCGCAGTGACGTCAGACTTGGCACACTCACCCCCTTCGGGCTGTCACCCGGTCGCCTTTGGAATGGCTCTCCGCTCCCCAGTGCTGCCCACCCTTTCTTACCCAAGGGAAGCAGTTATCTTACAAAGCCTAAGCTCAGATCAACTGATTCTCCCGCCTAACACGGTGGCCTCGAAGACAGTGACACAGACTATCAAAGAGAATCATTGCAGAGTCCAAATGGATAAGGAGTTGTTTCGCTTTCCAGACAGAAATGTGGACCCTCAACCCTGTGAAACACTCCCTTTAGTTAAGGACTTGTCCCCCTTTTGGTGGGCGTGATGGCACACACGTGTGAATGCCAGCACCCTGGCAGGCGAAGGCAGGAAGACCGAGTTCAAACTCATCTGGGTTGGCAATCCATTTGAGACTCCTTTCACTTAGGAACTATTCCTATTCTCCAATAAATCTCCCTACTGTTAAAAAAAAGTTAGGCCTGGGCAATTTGCGACTTAGCAAGACTTGCCTTAAACTTTAAGGGAAAAGAAGCCGGGTGTGGCAGGGGGATGGTGGTGAGTTCAAGACCAGCCTGGGTTACAAAGTGAGCTCAAGGCCAGCCTGAACTGCATAACCAAGACCATGTCTCAAAAAGACAAAATAAATAAATAAATAAATAAATAAGATTTAAGGGGAAAAAGGGAGGAGAAGCTAAGGATGTAGGTCTGTGAGAAGGCCCCAAGTCCAATCGCCAGTACCACAGGCAGTGTGACACCACCACTTCCAGGAATTTAACTTTGAAAATACTTAAGGAATGTGATAGGGTAACTTGCTGCAATGTAGAGCATCACAGACAAGAATGAGCAAGCACATTTGTGGAACTAAACAGATATGGCTGCTGGAGAAACTGTCAAGAGCAGTTTAATTAGCAAATACATGATTTTTGTTGGAGTTAGTCCTTCTGGGATTAGAAGCCCAGCTCTTCTATGTAAGAGCTGTGTAACTAACTAGGAGAACTTTGAAAAAGGAAACATTTTTGGCTTTTAGATGATATAAATAGAGACACCTGCTTTCCCCAAATCTAACTTAATTACTTCCCTAGAAAGGAGGCAGGCACTTTCTTGCAACCCAAGCAAATGAATTCTCAAGTCTTTTATTCTGCCAATTTTCCACAATTTACTCTCAAACAATGGTGGGCAGGTGTGTATGTACAAAAAAGAAAAAGGCATACACAACTTGGGAACATCACTCAAGTCAGACAGAACCCTAAAAAAATTTTGCCAGAGAATTTAGGTTGTATCAGAAGGTTAAAGGGGGTTAAAGATTTTTTTTCAAAAAAAGTTTAACGAATTAAATCATTAGAGTTACAGGAGAGGCCAAGTGTGGTGGTGCACACCTGTAATCATAGCACTTGTGAGGCTGAGGATTGCTGTGAGTTCCAGGCCAGGCTGGGCTACACAATGAGTCCAAGACCAACCTGAACTACGTAGGGAGACTCTGTCTCAAAAACAAAACACAAACAAACAAAAAGTTACAGGATTATATATAATAGGTTCAACTTGTGCAACAGAACAAAAAAATTCAAACTCATTGCATATTCTATTCTACAGAAAATGCATGGAAGGAGGAATCAAAGAGGGTATGTATATGTATCAATTTCCCAACATGAATTGATACATATATTATTGCAAACAGAGATACTATCAATAAAAAATGATTACAGGATGATTCTTGGGTGACAGGCTAGTGCAGGAAAAAACTCTTACTGTTATGCACATTCTATCCTTTGGAATTATTTTCCGTGTGTGCGCTTTCCTTTTAAAATTGGTAAACAAGAATACCCAACTTTCTACTACAAGGTTTAAGAAATAAAACAAGATGGGTTTGGGCGCCAGGCAGGATGGCATATTCCTGTAATCCCAATACGCGGAAGGCTGAGGCAGAAAGATTGCTGTGCATTTGAGGCCAGTCTGGGCTACACAGTGAGTTCAAGGCCAGCACAAAATACACAACAAGACACTAGAGGTGGGGAAAAGGGAGGGCCTGGGATGTGGCTCAGTGGGAGACACTACCTCCTGAGCATATATCAGGCCCTGGTTTAGATCCCCAGCATCAAAAGTACTTCAATTAAAGCCCTCTCTATATTAACGCTTCTGAAGAGACGAGTTGCCCTGAATTTGATGCTTATCCTTCCTGTACAAACCATTAATTTATGTTGCTTTATCTATTAAAACAAGTCCGGTGTTGGTGGCACATGCCTGTACTCTTAGCACTCTGGAAGACTGAGATAGGAGGATTTCAAGTTCAAACCCAGACAGGGCAATTTAAACAAGGCAGGAGTGGGGCTCAAATGTAGTTCACTATGAAAGCCCGCGGTTCGATTTCCAGTACCGCCAGATAATAAAAATAAAGTAAAACCACTTAAAAATAAGCATCAAACTGGAGCAGGAGGGCACACATCTATAATCCCAGCACAGACTGTGGGAGGCTGAGGAAGGGGGGTTACAAGTTTGAGCCCAGGATTTAGTAAGATGCTGTTTCAAAAAAAAAAAAAAAAAACTGCTGTAAAAACCAAAACAAAAATAAGTACTAAGATTCTAGAGTCTCCTACATCCATCCCAACAGCTGCCATCAGCAACACGAGACTCTTGCTACGGACTAATGTGGCGTCCAACGCGGGGCATGGAGAGGAGCGGGCTAGGGACCACTAACAACTGGACCTGGGCCTGTGGTACAAACTCCACGGGGCCTTAATGCTGGAGAATCACACGGCTCAGGCCTTGAGCCCAGGCCTAAATTACGGCGAAGGCTCGATTAACACTACCTATTATTATTCCTTTCTCCTCCTTCTCGGAGTAGGGGTGAGGAAAATGCCTTAATGTGAAAAACAGGGTCTGTTTCTACCCCGACATATACTCACGCTGCGCACTGGCAGGGCAAGTGGAAATCGTCCCCAGGATCGGCCTCGGAAACGGCCAGCAGCCCCAGCCATCGTCGCTCAGCATGGCGGGTACACTCCCTCAACCGCCTGTCCTAGTCTAAACCAAGCCCAAGCGTTATTGGCTGAGGCCTGGAATCCGGCCCTGCCAGCCAATCAACTGAGGTGTTGGAACAAGGCTTTGCGCATGCGTCCAGGGCCAGGTTGCCATGATGACAAGCGCTAGCCTCCTAGCGCTAGCAGGGGGCACACT
>PVJX010005460.1:15769-85420 GCA_004027295.1 Dolichotis patagonum
AACAAAAAACTGAAAAAAAAAAAAAAAACAGAGTAGATGAGGAATATGCATCCCTCAGATAAATCAAGCTTTTTAAGTCCTGGTTTTGGGGGGCTGGGAGTGTAGCTAGATGGTAGAGTGCTTGCCTACCACTTAAATAGACTGGGTTTGATCCTTAGTATTGCAAAGGGGTTAAAAAATAATCCATTGTAAGTTTTTTTGTGGTGATGAAAAACTTAAATTAGTATCTACTATATACTAGGTGCACAACAGATATTAAGTATGATGTTTACCACTGCTGAGCTGCTGGAATTGGGTAGTTAAATCAAGTGATTTTTTTTTTAAATTGGCTTTTGAGTTTTGTTTTACTTATATAGGATACTTTTGATATTTGTATAGGATGTTCTTTTACATTCAAAATTAATTTTTTGCGAGGTTCATAACCAAGTTCTATCAGCACCACAGTAAAGAAGTGGTTAAAAACACAGGCTTTGGAGTTAAATAGACAAAAATTTGTATTCTGGCTCTGCAACTTACTATTTTTGCGTGAACTTGGGCAAGACAGTTTCCTCATTTGCAAAAGAGGGTGCCAGTATCATAGACAGCTAAGTTAGATATCGATGAATAGACAGAGAGGGATTGGCCCTTGAGGAAGTCCACACAGAAGATGACATACAAAGACTGTGGCTGGAGACAAATCTGAAGAGCCAGGCTTGCAAGCCTCCCTAGAGAAAATAGGCAGCTGACTACAGTGTAATCAGCACTACCTGGTCCAGTAAGCCCAGGAAGGCATCAGACATGTAGGTGAGTGACCAAACATCTGGACACATCTCTTTCCAAGAATGCATTTATTCTTTCCACATACCCTTGTTATGCAACACATTTTCCTACTGTATCCTGTAGGTTAATGATAGCTTAACCCACATTGTACTCATACTGTGATTTTGCTGTATAAACTGCCCCATCAAAGAGCCTCAGTGATCACCCACTTGGGATGCCTCCTGGACATCTAAGAGTCATTCTTCTCCTCATTTTCAACAAAATTCTTCTAACTGCTTCCTTTGGTTCATGATTTCCTTCTTTAATGTTATGAAGTCATAAACTTGGCAGCAGATCCAACATTTGACAGGTTTAAAGTTATTTTTCCCATATCACCAGCATACCTAATAAGCAGTTTAAAAATGAAAGTAGGGGCCACGGATATAGCTCAGAGGCACAAGTGCCTGCCTGGTAACTGAGGTTGTGAGTTGGATCTCTACTATCAGAAAGAAAACAAAAGAAAAATTAAATGATCTGTGTAAAACGTTTGACACAATGCCTCACTTATAAATATTATTATTATCATCATTATTATTTGGTACTGGGAATCAAATTCATGATCTCACACTTGCCAGACAGGCACTTGTGCTGCTGAGCTAAATCCCCAACCCAACTATTACCTTTTGGATATTAGAGGGGTGATGTTTTTTAACTGTTATATCATGTCTTCTGTATCAAAGTGAAGGTGTAATAAGTGTATCTAGAAAAACATGAAAATTTGACCTATAATCCCAGTACTCTAGGAGGCTGAGGCAGGTGGATCACAAATTTGAGCCCCTGGTTTCTCTCTGGTTTCTCTTCAGATCGCATAAGTCTTTTGCCTGTTACAAATTTGAGCCCCTGGGCAACTTATTGAGACCTGGGCTAAAAAAAAAAAAAAAAAAAAAAAGTGTGGGAGGTAGCTCAGTGTGAAGGCCTTGGGTTTGTGAAGGTCTTGGGTTCTGTTCCCAGTACCTAGCTGAGGTATCTCTAAGGTCTGCATATCATCCTGCAACTAAAATGTAGAAAACTATATCAAGACCTGTCCCCTCAACCCAATGCAGGTTACTATGTCTTTTGATTCTGTGTCAATTTTTAGCACTTTGCATATGGAAACCAAAATGTCAGCCCAAGACTTCGAGCTGGATGGGTCAGAGTTACCCTGAGGCCCAGGTTAAACCTGAAAATGAGAAAAGCTGATCTCTGTTTGAGCTCTTGGGAGTGAAGTGATTTTAGTAACATCAAATGAAAAACACCCACCCAAAAATATCACTGATGGCAATGCAGAAACGTTTTGGACGACCACAGGAGTATTTCCCCCATGAGTTAGTTATTTGTTTTCACAAACATGTAAAAATCGAAAAGCTCATAATCCAGAGTTACTTAGTGCGGACCTTGAGGGTTGAAAAAACCACATCTAAGGGCTGGGGATATAGCTCAGTGGTAAGAGTGCTTGCCTGGTTTGCACGTAGGCCCTGAGTTCAATCCCCAGTGCAAGGAAGAAAGAAGAAAAGAAGACAAGCAAGCACATCTAAAGAACCCGGTGGTTTCAAGCAATGGATTGAAAAAGATTTAGTGCACAAAGAGGCAGCCTCAAAAAGAGGAAATTGTGGTACGCGATGGCTATTCTACTTACTTGAAAGGTACATACTTACTTGATAGATATATACTTATTGTCAGCCTGGAAAAAAAAATCTCGGGTCTTCACAACCTACCATCAACCTGGTTACAAAAGCAGCGAATCATCTTTCTCAGCCATTGCATCAGCCGAGTTTGAACCGCCTTTCCAGAAAACAACTAATAACTTCATTGGCGATTAGTTTGATTGGCATCTCTCTTGACCACACACATCTTGGATGGGTAAGGCGTAGTGGGGCACTTTCCAATGGCGCGTTGTGATTGGATACCTAGACGCCGGCAGTGGTGGGGGGGTGCTCCAGCCGGTTGCGGCCTAGGGCGGGTTCAGCTACGTCTGCGCGTCTGCGCGAATAGGTAATAGCGGGCGCTGAGTGGTGGGCTTTGAGGGAGGAGCTAGGGACGGAGGCCACCAGGGGAAGCAAACGTTCCTGGAGATCCTTGCTGGTTCGTGAGAGCGACTGGGGCTTGAAGTAAGTGCAGCAGCTACGGCTGGTCCCGGGGCCAATCCTCGCGTGGCCTTGGGAAGGTGGGCCTGGGAGTGGCTTTTGGCTGCCCCAGAGGTGAAGTGACCTGGTGCGCAATGGTTGAGCATCGGCAGCTTGGGGGGAGCGCAGCTGCGGCCGAGGACCCACTAGGAGTGGAGGGTTCTCCGGAAGGTGTAATCCCCTGGGGCGGATGGGGAGGAGAGGAGCAGCCCAGATGGGCGGAATCTCGCTGGGAGCCTCTGTGCTGTAAGAATTAACGGAATGGTTGATACCTGTCCCGTCGCTGTCAGCTGTGACTCTTTCAGATAGGCTGCATTGCCGTCTGCTTTTAAGTATGTGAGTTAATTTAAAGCTTGCTGTTCTCAAAAAAGACCGGAATATCTAATCATGGCCTGCGTATTTGGCAATCGTTGGACTAGATACAGAGCATAGACCTTAGCGGGGATCACGCACTGGCGTGAATCCGGGTCACTGACATGGAACTGAGCCTGGCAGGGAGGTGTGCACTGCACAGCCATCAAATGCTTGTGGCAGCTCTGAGGGGGAACACTTGGGGCGAAGGGACAGTGAAAAAAAGAAGGGGAACCTGCTGAAGAAATGGAGGCTTCCCTAAATAAGTTTCATTGTAATTGAAATATCAAAATTGAGAAATTAGCCAGGTGTGCTCTAATCCCAGCACTCTGGGAGGCTGAGACAGGAGGACCATAAATTGGAGCCCAGCCTGGGCAACATCTTGAGACCCCGTTTTGGAGGGGAGGTAGCTGGGAATGTAGCTCAGCTCTTAAGGACCTAGGTTCACCCTGCTCCCCAAGGAATTAACTAGGGAAAGGAATGGCTTACCTGGCACATGGAGAGCATGTTCCAAGGTTCTGTGGCTGGAGCTATTGTGTGATACTAGATACTCAAGACCTTTACAGCTCGTATGTACTACGGGATGAAATCTGAGGTTCTACCTTTGTGCTCCCTCTGTATCCTTTACAGCCTTTCAGTGTGTTCATATTGAATTGTTCATATTGAACAATTGGTCATTGTTCATATTGAATAATGAACCAGTGGTGGTAGGGAAGGACACAGCTTTTAATAGTCCCAGACTCATAATCAAGGCATCAAATCCTTCTAAAGAACACTACTGTTATTTCTGTATATTACAGTCTCTCCTGCCTCACCTTCCCGGGAGCTGGGATAACAGGTATGCATCACCACACCCAGCCTGCATATGCTTTTGTTCACATTGGTTTCCAGCATATAGTGTCCATTCATTGTATCGAATGACTAAGCATCAGTGGGAAATTCATGTGTCTTTCACAAATTAACTGCAGGTAGACTATTTAGGGGAGAGCATGGCACTATGTCTGCAAATTCCCTTTTGCCACCATTATTAAATTCATTGAGAGCCATGTTGAGGAGGAATGAGGAAGAGTGTGGTGTGACAGTTTCTGAAAAACCTGAACTGTCACTCCTTATGGACAATGATACCCATCAGTACAGTTCTAGTCTGTTCATTGGCTCTTAGTCTCTTATACCAGCTTTTTGCCCAAAGGGCTTTTTTTGAGTAATTCTTTGAGTTTGAATAAATCGTTGAATTGTTGTTAAACATAGAGTAACCCTGTATAGGTCTTTCTTTATTGTCTCTTCCTCATAAGAAAAACATTTTACCCTGACTTTACCCTAAGTGACTTAAAGTAGTAGCTTCCAAGTACAGGGGTGGCTTTTCTTTTTTCCTTTTCTGATGCAGTATGTTTTATTTAATGGAATATCTATAGTGCGTCAGTGTTGATAAGCATTTTATATTTTTCCAAGGCAAGAAAATGAAGTGCCCTAGACAAGAACATGTAGACGGTGCAGTCCATTGCAGAGACTGCATCCTTATAGGGTTTTGCAATTATCAGCTGTGCCTGTAGTCCTAATGCTGATAGCCACGCCAAAAAATTCAAGGAAGGAGGAATTCTGACCCCATTAGAGGAGTAGGAAACACTCTAAAAGAAAAGCCTCTAAAAGAAAAGATGGCTTTTCTTTTTTCTGTTTTTCCCCAAAGTACTGGGATTTGAACCCAGGGCTTTTGCAAAGAGCTTTCCAGCTCATTTTGTTTTGTGTCTTTGAGACAGCCTCACAAAGTAGTTCGTGCTGACCTTGAACCCCCTATGTGGCCCCAGGCTGTCCTCTGGCTGCCATCTTCCTACCTCAGCCTCCCCAAGTTCTGGGATTGCAGGCATGTGCCACTACGCCCAGTCCCCAGCTCTGTTTTACTTACTTATTTTTATAGTAGTGGAGATCAATCCCAGGGCGGCTTTTACACGGAGCTACATTCCCAGCTCTATTTTTATTTTTATACTATTTTTATATTTTATTTTGAGACAGGGTGTTGCTCAGTTGCCCAGGCTGGACTACAACGCCCTATTCCCCTGCTTCAGCCTCTGAAGTAATCCCAGAGTAATCCCAGAATGCTGGGATTACAGATCTTCATATCACCCTGGTTGAACATGCAATAGATCCTTGTATTACTTTTCTTTTTCTCTTTCAGAAAAGGACCCGAACTCAAAAGCTAGGTGTACTGGTACATGCCTATAATTCCAGCACTGAGGAGGCTGAGGCAGGAGGTTCTCAAAATTTTTTAAAATTAAATTTATTGGTACATAATGATCATATTCATCCTAGGGAATTTTTTCCCTATTCCCTTACCCCCCCTTCAACCCTTCTTCCTCTCCTTATGAGGATCTCAAGTTTGCAGCCAGCCTGAACTACATAGCAAGACCTTGAAAGTGTCTCAGCCTCCCTTATCCCTAAAAGGGAACCAAACTGAGGCCAAAGTGACTTATTTAGGGATAGAGTTGGGCCTAGAGATCCAGGGACTTTTTCCTGCGCTGGGCTTGAGACCAGAGCTTCACCTCATGCACACTAGGCAGCCACTCTACCACTGAGCTGCAGCCCCAGCCCCTGGAGAATTTTAGATGATATGGTGAGATGGTTTATATTTTTCTAGGCACTGGTCCTATGTGGCAATTTAGTGCAAAGCCAGTAATTGTATCCTGACCAAATCCTGTCATTTCTCCCCAACCTGCCTCTCAGGGATATTGTAAAGCATTGAACTTGTAAGGCTGTTTTATTTTCCAGTTTCCTTCTTCTGATCTTGCTCTTCACTCTCAGTGAGCCCCACGGCACCGTGCTCACTCCTTAGTAATCTAATGGCTGGGAGTGAAGCAGGTTACAGTTGTGGCTCCGGTAGCTTAGGCTTTGTAGGGAGGTAGGCACATTCCTCCTGTTTGCAGGCTGTCTGTTGTACAAATGGTCCCGCTCTTGGATGAGCCACTGACAGCAACCTCAGTAAGATGTCAGCCAAACCTAGAGACCTTGGCTTTGGTGGATGTGGAATTATGTGCATAACAAAGAGCTAGAAGTGGGGCTTGGGATTTAGCTCAGTGGCACAAGCGCTTGCCTGGCAAGCATGAGGTCGTGAGTTTGATCCCCGGCACAATAAAAACAAAAAACAAAAACCCCAAAAAGCTAGAAGGATCTTTAGAAGTCATCTGGTATGAGCCCCTCCTTTGTTAAAGTTTTTGTTTTATTTACTTATTTTTGAGACAAGTTCTTACTATGAGTCTAGAATGGCCCTGAACTTGAAGTGATCCTCTTGCCTCAGCCTCCCCTCTCTTTGCCTATGATTGTGTGCTACCACACCTGACCTCTCCTTGTATTGAAGGAAGTGGTTCTCAAGGATTTTTATTTTATTTTTTTATTTTTCTCAAGGATTTGTAACTGGGATTAAAATCCAGGTCCCCTGGGCTTCTCCCTCTTCATCAGTTGGACTGTAAAGATTATGAGGGGTTTTACTACTCTTTCATAATTTCTGGTAGTGAATGCCTAGTGCATGTATTTTGTGTGAATGAATATAGGAGTAAACCACTCCTGTTCTGTGTTAGTTTATTGAGGCTTTCGAGGTTAGCATGGGAAAGGGGAGTTGGGGACTGCCATCTGCAGGTGCAGCCAGTTTTTGCTTTGATGATTTTAGCCTTGAACATTACAACATAGAAGTTTTAAGATCAAACAGCTTATTTGCGTCTGCTTTGACTTGGCTTGAGTGGCTTGAGAAGTCGGAACCTTATGCAATGCCTACTTTGAGTTTCAGTTTCTCTAATTTTCTTTCTTTTTTTTTTTTTGGTTATTTGCATCTGCTTTGACTTGGCTTGAGTGGCTTGAGAAGTCGGAGCCTTATGCAATGCCTACTTTGAGTTTCAGTTTCTCTAATTTTCTTTCTTTTTTTTTTTGGTTAGTTCCCAGGGGTGACTTTCAAAATGAGCTCAACTCTAACAGCAAGTGAAATTCGGGAGCGATTTATAGATTTCTTCAAAAGAAATGAGCACACCTACGTTCACTCATCTGCCACCATCCCTTTGGATGACCCCACTTTGCTCTTTGCCAATGCGGGCATGAACCAGGTAAGGAGTTACTCTTTTCCTCTCAGATGTTTGTGCAAAAGGAGGCAGCAGAGCAGAGATAGAATCACAGTACCTGCAATCAGCCAGAATGCTGGTTCTGTTACAGTGTGAATTTGCATTACTCTTTAATCAGGAATCATAATGATATCTGCTCGTTCATTGCCATAAGAAGTAGAAGATGTAATGCATTCAAAATGTTTACCATGGTATTTGGCACACAGGAAGTACTCAGTAACACCCCCCTACACCCGCCCCCTGCCTTAAGTTGCTCAAAGTGTCCTTGTACTCAGAATGCTCCTACCTCATCCTCCTGAGTAGTTGGGATTACAGGTGTGTACCACCACACCCAGCTTAGTGGGAATATTTTCTACCTCGTAAAACATTGACTGTAAAATCATGAAAAATGTTTTCCGTTATATAGAGCCCTCTGCCCACATCTAGAAACAGAGACAGTAATTTTAGGCAAACTGTTTCAAGGAGATGGGTTTTCTGGAACACTGGAAAGGTTCTGTTGAACTCAGGCCTCCGTGGGCACAAACTTTGTCTTTCCTCACATGAGTTATGCTATGAGAACCACAGGTTCTGGATTTTCAATGTTGTAAGCATTCTCTTAATAACAGTAACCTAGCCTGCACCTAGTGCTTGCTGTGTGCCAGCCACTGCTCTGTGTCTTTCACATACAGTAATTCATTTAAGCTCCACTCCATTACCCGCCCTCGCAAGGTGCCAAAAGCTCAGGTCAGCAGCCAACGCTTCTATGGCTGTTAAGTACAAGAAGGTGGATTTGAACTCACGCCTCATTTCCATAACTTTTGTACTGTACTGCCTCCAGATCAGAGATAGCTTTATTACTTTCTTTTTTTATCAATTGAAAGTGGAGTTTATTAGGTATTTGCCCTTTTTTAGGTAGTGTGGAAAATACTAGACATAAAAAAGATAAGTGAGAAAGTTTATGCTTTTAAGGACTTCATGATTTTGCACGATTGTTTAATAAAACTTACTGCAGTGATGAAAATGTTGCTGCCTTTGCTGTCCATGTGGTAGCCACCAGCCACACGTGATTACTGAGCTACTGTGAGCCAGGAACATAACTTTTTTTTTTTTTTGGTGCCGGGGATTGAACTCATGACCTTGAACTTGCCATATAGGCACTTACGCCACTGAGCTAAATCCCCGGCCAGGAACATAACTTTTAATTTTTAAAAGGTGTTCTCCAACAGTGAAAACAACCAAAAAAATCAGACTATATCAAAATATGACTGAATCCTTAGAGCAAGAAACTACTGTCTCTGAACTGATCTAATTATTCATCAGTTTATGCCGATTTTACTCCCTGGCTGTGTCTCATGTTTTTCCTCCTCCTCACCTTTATTTACAGGTGAGCATATCAGTTTTGGTTTATTTGCTTATTTATTTACTTTGGTACCAGGAATAGAACTCAGAACCTTGCGCTTGCCAGGAAGGTGCTGTGCTGCTGACCTATATCCCTGGCCTTGCATATCAGTCTTTTTGTTGTTTTTGTTTTTTGTTTTTTGTACCTGGGATCGAACTCACGACCTCAAGCTTGTGAGGCAGGCGCTTATGCTGCTGAGCTAATACCAGCCCCTGCATATCAGTTTTTAAAATACATTCTTCCAGAAGGATGATCAAAGCCCTGAACATTAGAGACTTGTGAAGAAGCAGCACAGGTTTCACATATCATCCTTTGCTGCTCAGATCTGGCAGGGCTTCCCCCACACAGGTAGTTGCCTGGCGGTGACGGAGGTCCTAGAGGAATGAGGTCCACGGAGAAGCTGTTCCCGAAGACACTGCTTCTGCTTTGGCTTCATTTAGGATACTTGCTACTAAATACCTACTCCAGGCTGGCTAAATCCGAAACACAGCTTATGTGCAGTCTCTCCTGCCAGCTCGTGATCAATGACATAACCTGAAGCTCTTCCCCTCCCCCATCTTTTTTTAGTTTAAACCCATCTTCCTGAACACAATTGACCCATCTCACCCTTTGGCAAAGCTGAGCAGAGCTGCCAATACGCAGAAGTGCATCCGGGCAGGGGGCAAGCACAATGACCTGGATGACGTGGGCAAAGATGTTTACCACCACACTTTCTTTGAGATGCTGGGCTCCTGGTCTTTTGGAGATTACTTCAAGGTGAGTGCAGCACAGGAGAACTGATGGGACTTTTGAGTGACTGGATCATTTCTGTTAGGGTAACTGGCTTCTAAGTTTGCTTCTTTTAAAATATGAAATATCATCTAGAGGATTGAAGAATGAAGGACATTTATAAATTCCAAAGCTACCACAAAGTAGTACCAGTAACTTTTCTTCGTGTGTGTATGCATGTGTGTTACTGGGGATTGGATCTCAGTAGCCCTGAACTATGTCCCCAGTTATTCTTTTATTATTTTATTTGAGATAAGGTCTCGCTAAGTTGACTTCAAACTTGCCATCCTCCTGCATCAGCCTCTCAAGTACCTGGGTCTGCAGCCGTTTGCCACAAGGACTTAGCAGTATCTGCAGTTTGCTGATTTCACCAATTTAAGTTTCTTATGTAAAGTGATCCTTTGTATAAATACAACCAAATTTGGTTATATTTATAGTGAAGATACTGTAGTTTTGAATTTGTGTTCCCAGGATCTCATCTTTTCCCTTTCCTTTCCTTCCCTCCCTGCTTCCTCCCTCCCTTCCTTCCTTCCCTCTTTTTTTCTCCCTCAGTAATAGGGATTGAATGAGTGATCTTTTACTGTTGAGTAACACCCCCAGCCTTTTTTATTTTTTGAGACAGGGTTAAGTTGCTCACCCTGGCCTGGAATTTGCAGTCCTCCTACCTCAGCCTCTGGAATAGCTGGAATTACAGGCTTATACTACTAGGGCTGGCTGATGTGGACTTTAGTCATACTAAATTGATTTTGGTCTATCTATTTTCTGTATCTTTTTTTTTTGTTGTTTTTTTGTAGGAATTGGCATGTAAGATGGCTCTGGAACTTCTCACCCAAGAGTTTGGCATTCCAGTTGACAGACTATACGTCACTTACTTTGGAGGGGATGAAGCAGCTGGCTTAGAACCAGATCTAGAATGTAAACAGATCTGGCAAAATTTGGGGTAAGAATGCGACTGACTTGTTTAGAGTATCAAAGAAGAAAATGATGCCTAAGCCAGTGCTAGAGTCTTCTGTGAGCTGGAACACATTGCCATTTCTCATTTTGGGGTGTGCATTTTGAAGGTAGCTGAGAGTGACTAGGAATAATTACCTTTTTTTGGTTTTTCTTTGGTGATGCTCAGAATTGAATGCAGGGCCTCACATATGGAAGGCATACGCTCTTCCACTCTGCTCTACCTGCAGCCCTGGGAATAGTCATATTTTCATGTATTCATCGCTTTTCTTCTTTTTTCTCTTTTCTTTTCATTTTTCTTTTCTCTTCTTTTTGAGTCAGGGTTTCACCCTGCTGTATAGGCCAGCCTTGAGCTTGCTTATGTAGCCCAGGCTGGCCTTGAACTCATGATGATCCTCCTGCCTCAGCCTCCCAAGTGTTGGGATTACAGGTGTGCACCACCACAGTTCATAGCGTTTAGTGTGTTTGATCATGTTGTTGAAAGCTGATATTGTTCTTCCTCTTTTCATTATACATATATATATGTGTGTGTGTGTATATATACATATATATATGTATATACACACACATACATATTTTTTTAATTGGGTATATATTTGCAATACATAATCATTCATTTTGGGGAATTGGTACACCATGCATAATGTATCTTGATCATTTTGAATCCCATATCCTCCTTCCCTCCCTTCTTCCCTCTTCCCCTATTCCCTTTCTCCATCTTGAAAAACATCTGCCTCCTTGTTGTGTATTATTTCTCCTTTATTTTATTCTTTAATTATATTTTGGTTTCTCATTATAAGAAACCATGTGTTATTTCACCTCATTTCTAGATTATTTCACTTAACATTAAATCTTCAGAACTATCCATTTTCCTACAAATGACTCGTGTGTGTGTTTGTGTGTGTGTGTGTGTTAGATTTTTTTTTTTTCTTTTTGGCTTTTTTGAGACAGCATCTCACTGTGCAGTTTAGGCTGTCCTTGAAGCTGGTGTAGAACTCACATTGATCCTCTTACCTCAGCCTCTTGGATGCGGGGATTATAGGTATGTGCCACCACGCCTGGCTGACCTACTTGCCTGTCTGTCTGTCTGTCTGTCTTTCTCTCTTACTCTTGAAGCAAGGTCTCACCATGCTGTGTAATTCAAGCTGGCTTTGATCTCACAGCAATCCTCTTGCCTTAGCCTCCTGAATACTGGGATTATATATATGCACCACCATGCCTGACTTAATTTATTTATTTATTTATTTTGGTACTGGGGATGAAACTCATGGCCTCGTGTTTGCCAAGCAGGCATTTATGCCACTGAGCTAAACCCCCAGCTCTATTCCATTTTTTAATCCATTCATCTGTTGATGGACATCGAGGTTGTTTCCATAGTGTAGCTACTGTGAATTGTGCTGCTATAATCATGGGTGTATGTGTGTACTATATTAGGATGTGTTTATCTGCTTCAGGAAAATAATCCAGAAGAGGGATACCTGGGAAAGACGGAATTTCTATTTCTGTTCTTTTTAGGAATCTCCATGCTGATTTCCATAGTGCTTACAATAGTTTACATTCCTGACAAAGATGTAGCGGTTCCTTTGTTTCCCATTCCTTGCCGTGGTTTGCTAGTCATTCTTACTGGAGTAAGATAGAATCTCAAAATTAACTTCTCACTGTATCTACATCAGGGTCAGCTGAGGCTCCTCAGGGGTTACTTTTGGGACCGTGTGTGCGGCTGCTTAGCTGCTCTGTCAGTCTACTGTCAGTCTCTAGGTTGGGTCATGACTTTGCTTGACTGTGTGGCTTCCCTTGGAAGCATGGGAGATGTTTCCCTGTTTGGTGACCTTCCATGTTTGTTTGTTGGTTTTTTTTCGGGGGAGGACTGGGGATTGAACTCAAGACCTCATGCTTTCCAGGCAAGTGCTATGCCACTGAACTATGTCCCCAGCCCCTTTTAGTTTCTTTTTTGAGGCAGGGTCTTACTATGAAGTTCAGGTTGGCCTTCAATTCCCTATGTATCCCAGGCTGTCCTCACACTGGGCTGTCTCAGCCTCCTGAGTGCTGGTATTACAGGTATGAGCCACCATGCCTGGCCAGCCCTTTTTAATTTTGAGACAGTCTCATTGAGTTGCTAAATTTCCCAAGCTCAAACTTGTTATTTTCCTGCCTTTGTCTCCAAGAGTGGTAGAATTTACATGTGCATGCCATCTTGCCTGACTTGACAAATTTCAGTGTGGGTTTTGGTGGAAACACATTACATCTAAACCTAACAGTCATTTTGAAACATGTAGGAAGGAATATTTGTAGAGAAAATATTTGCTTAAATTCTATTTATATTGTTTTGTTCTTCCAGTAGTGGGGATTCAACTCTGGGTACTGAGCCTTATCTTCAGCCCTTTATCCTTTTATTTATTTTATTTTATTTTTTTTTAGGTTTTTTTGAGACAGGGTTTCACTATGCAGTTCCAGCAGGGATTGAATGAGTGACCTTTTACCGTTTTTGGTGGAGCTCATTTTGGTCCTCTTCCTACCTCAGCCTCAGTGCTGGGATTATAGTCATGTGCCACCACACCCGGCTACAGCCCCCCCCCCCCTTTAATCATTACTGGGGATCAAAGTCATGACCACTCACTTGCAAGACAGGTGCTTATGCTGCTGAGCTAAATCTCCAGTCCTACAGCCCTTTATTTTTGAGACATGGTTTTGGTAAATTGCTCAGACTGGCCTCGAACATGCAGTTCTCCTGCCTCAGCCTCTCAAATAGCTGGGATTACAGTTGTGTACACACTGTTTTGGTTTTGTGTGTGTGTGTGTGTGTATTTTGAGTTATGATCCTAGCATGTGTTTATGTATTTCATATTACGATGTGTTAACACTTGAGAAGAGTTATGTTCTGCCCTTTTGTAGGGTTTATATACAGGCTTAATGTTAGGAATGGGCAGGGTGGGCCTTCTTTCCTGGAGATCACAAGAGCTCCTTTGGTGGCAGAAGCAAGGCTGGGCAGAGTTCTGATCAGGGCTCTAACTGGGCTTCACCTCTTCTCCATGCAGGCTGGATGACACCAAAATCCTCCCAGGCAATATGAAGGATAATTTTTGGGAGATGGGTGACACGGGCCCATGTGGTCCCTGCAGCGAGATTCACTATGACCGCATTGGTGGCCGGGATGCTGCACACCTCGTCAACCAGGATGATCCCAACGTGCTCGAGATCTGGAACCTGGTGTTCATCCAGTACAACAGGTAGCAGGGAGCACTGCTCCGTTCCTGCAGAGAGCAGAGCTTTTCTTTGAGCCAAGTAGAGAAAGGAAAATCACCTCTTGTCTCATGGCTAAAGTCTGTTTTCAGAGCCTCGTCTTTGGGATAGGGAGCAGTGGTGGTTCAGGCTCCAGAGGCATCCTGGGATCTTGTGGCAATTTTTTTTTTTTTTTTTTTTTTTTTTTTTTTTTGTGGTGCCAGAATCCAACTCATAACCTCACACTTGCCAGGCAGGCACTTGTGCTACTGAGCTAAATCCCTGGCTCTTGTGGCAATTTTTAAAATTTTATTCTTAAATTTCCTTGCTGATCTTTGGGGCAGGCCTAGGCTTATTCTTTTATAAGCCAGTTGTTTCACATAATAGCTTTTTGTTTTTTCAGTGCTGGGGATGAATCCAGGGCCTCCTGCTAGGCAGGTGTGCTCTACCACTGAGCTGCACCCCTAGCCACATGTAATACATTCCTTGAAGGCTATTCTGGGATGTCATCCCTGATGAAATTTGGGTTGCTGTTTTGTAGCTCTTTTCTTTGAAGCTTGCCTTCTTTTATTTGGTGGAGGCGATGTTGGATTTAGATAAGGCCTCATTATGTGATTCAGGCTGGCCTTGAACTCATGTACTCCAGTCTGGCCTCAACCTTGTGGGGTTTTTTTTTAGTAGGGGGTATTTGGAGACAGGGTCTCACTGCACAGTTTATGCTGGCTTTGAACTCCCTAGGCAGCTGAAGCTTGCCTCAAACTCACACTGATCCTCCTGTCTCAGCCTCCCGAGTTCTGGGATCACAGACACGTGCCATTGTGCCCACTTTTGCCTCACTTAAATGGCCCCTGGAGTGTTTCACTTTCCTTTGTCTCTGCTTCCCCACCTTCTTGTGAAACCAGTCAGAGGCATGTAGTGAGCAGTCACACCCTGCAAACTACGCTGTGTGAGTTTTAACGCACAGCTCTAGAGGGGTGGTAGCCTGATAGATCCCTGCTTCAACTCCTCTTCCTCTTCATTACACAGAGAGACTGATGGCACTTTGAAACCTCTTCCCAAGAAAAGCATTGACACAGGCATGGGCCTGGAGCGACTGGTGTCCGTGCTGCAGAATAAGATGTCCAACTATGACACTGACCTCTTTGTCCCCTACTTTGAAGCCATTCAGAAGGTACTGATCCTACTGTAAACACTGAAACATCTGTGGCACTTTCCAGGCTGGACTTTGTAACAGTGCTGCCAAAGATAATTGACTGGGCAAGCTGTAGCTCATGGCACAAGCGCCTGTCTGGCAAGCATGAGGTCATGAGTTCAATCCCCAGTACCAAAAAAGAAAGAAAATTGATCATTCACTTTGCTGGCCCAAAGTACCTGTTACCATCTGCCTGCTTCCTTGCCAGTAGCATGAGGCTCTCGGCACAAGGCAGTGCAGTGTGTTGCGTGTAGAGAGTTACCTGGAGTCTTGTCACTTCCTCTACTGCCACCTATTTGGGGTTAGAGGATCTGGCAAGATGGGCATCATTTCTCCTTAACGATCCTCAGTCCTCTGAGAACCTTGGCGGGGCAGCATCTGCTTATGGGCCACCTTCTGGGTTTCACCTGTAGGGCACAGGTGCCCGTCCCTATACTGGGAAAGTCGGTGCTGAGGATGCTGATGGGATTGACATGGCCTACAGAGTCCTGGCTGACCACGCTCGGACCATCACCGTGGCCCTGGCTGACGGTGGCCGGCCTGACAACACAGGGCGGGGGTGAGTATATCACACAGTATTGGGGCAGACACCACGAATAACAGTTGAACCCCGGGCATTTGGCCTGACCTACAACTCCAGCCCTTTTAATTTCTTTGTTTCTTTCTTTTTTTTCTTGAGACAAGGTCTTCAAGTTATCTAGGCTGGACAGTCATCCTCCCTCAGCCTCCCAGAGTATGGGATTAGAGGCTTGTGCTACCATGCTTTGCTTTAAGACTTTATGGAATATGGAATTTAAGCCATATTTTATTATTGTTTCCTTTGTCTTCTGTGTAGGGTGGGGGAAAATATTTTATTTAAGGGGTAAGGGGGCTTTGCACTCATGTTAAAAAGATGCCATGTAAGAGAGTAAAGCTTCTCTGTTGAGCAAAGACAGTAAAGATTATATCTCAGTCTGTGCAGTAGGTCTGTGGTAGGGGCAGGGTAGGGGTGTGTATGGACTAGCCCTAGGAAGCGCCATGACTGACAGGAAGGTCTGCATGCTTCGAGTGTACGTCTGGTCTGTCCTTGACTCTCTCTGGGGAGCTAAACAGAAAGAAGTTCAACAAATGAGGGTTACTGTCAGTAACCCTTGACATGTAAGTTCTGGGTGTGTTAACTGAGTTTGTGTTAGAATCAACCTTAGGACCTTGGGGAACACAAGAAGCAGGCTGGGTTAGAAAAAAGTCTGCAAGAGCTTGGTGGAAAATTGGTTGTGTTTTGGGTAGAAGTCGGCACAGCCCTCAGCCAGGCATGTTGTCTAGCAGGGTTCTAGGGTCTGCCTCTTACAGGTACGTGTTGCGACGGATTCTCCGCCGGGCCGTCCGATACTCCCATGAGAAACTCAACGCCAGCAGGGGTTTCTTTGCCACATTAGTTGACGTTGTTGTGCAGTCCCTGGTGGGTATATTTGCCTGCACCCCTCTGGGCTGAAACCACACCAGTGGGAGGGAGTGTACTATTCACAGGCCTCTTCAAGAGGAGTCAGATTATAGTCTCTGAAGGCACTGAGTCTCTTTCTTGTTAGGGAGATGCATTTCCTGAGCTAAAGAAAGACCCAGACATGGTGAAGGACATTATTAATGAAGAAGAAGTGCAGTTTCTCAAGACTCTCAGCAGAGGGCGTCGCATCCTTGACCGCAAAATTCAGAGCCTGGGAGACTGCAAGACCATTCCCGGTGAGCCCCAGTTTGCTCTTCCCATCCAGGCTGTGGCATTGTTCTGTGATTGGCAGACTTGCGGTGAGACTAGTGGGCTCCCCTGTCTGCTGAGGGGGAGTGCAGCTGGGTAAACAGCTCTGCATAGTGTAAAATGGAAGTACAATTCTACAGTAGAATGGTAGAAGTGATACTTTGTTGTGGTATTCAATACATAAGTAAAAGTGAAAATCCTTTGCCACATCCATTCTGAGGCAACAACTTTTTATTTTTTTCCTGAAGTAGTAACTCTTTAAAGAGTGGCATATAACTGATTAAGATTTTTTTCTCTGTATGAATGCAAATGCATATAAGTGTGTATAATTTTGCACGTCCATGTATATACTTTGCAAGCAAAAATGGAAACATTGGCGTCAGGCATGGTGGTGCATGCCTGTAATTCTGGGACTTGTGAGGCTGAGGCAGGAGGATCACTATGAGTTTAAGTCTTGCCTGGGCTATATAGTGAGTTCAAGACCAGTCTGAATTATGTAGCAAGCCTCTTACCTCAAAAACAGCAAACCAAAAGGAACACTGGATATATATTATTTTGTAACTTGCTTTATTTTTTTTCCAGATGGGAAAATAAATTCCAAAGATTTTGTTTTGAAGTATAGTGTATAAAGACAAAGTCTAATAGAATTTTCTCAGACTGAACCCACTAGTTAGTGTTTAAATCAAGCAGTGGAATTTTACCAGGAGATCCCTCATGCTTTCCTAGATCCATTCCAGGTTTGGTGAATATTCTGACAGACCCACGAGACCAGTAATGACTTGCCTTCTGTCACTCAGTATCCTCCTCGGAGGACTGTCCTGGAAAAGAAGGGGAGTGACTGTTGATGTTACCTTGACTGACACAACTCCTTTGTGCTGTGTAGGTGACACTGCTTGGCTACTCTATGACACCTACGGGTTCCCAGTGGATCTCACTGGACTGATTGCTGAAGAGAAGGGCCTGGTGGTAGATATGGATGGCTTCGAAGAGGAACGGAAACTGGCCCAGGTAAAGCATGTGGAGAGAGTCGGAAGCCCAATACCTACCCAGGCATAAGTTGGCTGCAAAGCAAACATGACTTCCCTCCCTTCCATTGCAGTCTTTGAAATTCTTTTTGCCTAGACAGGTGGATCTCCAACAGGGTGATTCTCTCCCCAGGGTGCATTTGGCAAGATACTCCTTTCATCTTGTTGGTGGAGTGTGGGGTGCTAGTCAGTACCCCACATTTCAGGCAGACAGTGGACAGCAAAGAATGCTGTGGCCCAAACTCTCAGTAGTGCCCAAGTGAAAAATTTAGAGTCATAGTTTAGCAACTTTAAATTCTTTCAAGTTCTCATTCTCCTAGTTTAAAGTCACTAGTGTTGGTCTTTCTATGGCAGCTGAAGTCACAAGGCAAGGGAGCAGGTGGGGAAGACCTCATCATGCTGGACATCTATGCTATCGAAGAGCTGCGGGCAAAGGGCTTGGAGGCCACGGATGACTCTCCGAAGTATGACTACCACTCAGACTCCGGCGGCAGCTATGGTGGGTTGCTGGGCTCTGGCCACTTTTGAGCTGTCTGTCCCTCACCTGGGAAGCTTTTGAGAGATGAATCAAAGATTAGGTGCCCTGCAGATCTTAGCCTGTCCTGTAGTGCTGAACAGCCATCCTGAGCATTTTTATTGTTTATTAGAGTCCAAGAAAGAACTGGCACATTGGTTATTCACCAGAGATCCCTCGGCAGGGTGAATGACTGTCCCACTTCGTAGGACTAAGGGGTTTCCTGGGATGCAAGCTTTCTGTGTTAACTCTGGGACTGCTCTGAACAAACAGAACAGTTGGTCACTTTAACTCTCAGACACCAAACAAAAACTTGATACTCCTAGCTAGTAGTTTTCCTAACTCTTTTTTTTTTTTATTGGTACTGGGGATCAAACTCACAACCGCGCACTTGCAAGGCAGGTGCTTATGCCGCTAGCAAAATCCCCAGCCCCCCCTAACTTTATTTTAAAATAATTATTGGAAGCTGGGAAAAAAAAAAAAAAACAACTGTAAGGTGGTTCCATGTTCCCTTTACCAGTTTCCTCTAATTATATAGCACCTAGAGGAGGGGACCAGACAGTTGATCTTGAAACAATATACATTGGCTCTTGTTTTGTTGACACAGGGTCTTGCTAGAAGTTATAGTCACTCTGCGTTAGCCTCCCAGAGAAGGAGGATTACTGGGATTACTGGGATCATGAGTGTGCCACCACACTTGGGCCACAGTGGCTATTAAATTTTGCATCAATATAATAGCATTCTAGGGCTGGGGATTTAGCTCAGTGGCTTAAGTGCCTGCCTGGCAAGCGCAAGGTCATGAGTTTAATCCCTGGTACCAAAAAAAAAAAAAAAAAAAAAGCATTCTAAAGTAAGAAACTACTGGATGTGGTGGCACACATCTGTAACTAGCACTCTGGGAGACTGAGGCAAGAGGATCAGCATGAATTGGAGGTCAGCCTGGGCTACACAGTGAGTCTGTGTCTCAGTTCTCCCTCCACAAATAAGTAAAGTTAAGAAACCAAAGAAATGAGTATACAATGCATGATTTTGCTTTTTTGCTTTGATTTATACCAACATGTGTCAAAGTAAGCCCACAAATTGAATATATTCTTTATGATATGACCTTGAACTAAGGGAGTTATTACTGTTCTTATACTATTTTATTTTATTTTTTAATATGGGGAATCAAACTCACAACCTCACACTTGCCAGGCAGGCACTGTGCTGTTGAAGTATAGCCGTTACCATTACTCTTAAACAGCTAATCAGAATTACCAAGTTTTTTTTGGTGTCTGAGAGTTAAAATGACCAACTGTTCTGTTTGTTCAGAACAGTCCCAGAGTTAACACAGAAAGCTTGCATCCCAGGAGACCCATTAGTCCTACAAAGTAGGATAATCATTCACCCCACCGAGGGATCTCTGGTGAAAAACCAATGTGCCAGTTCTTGCTTGATAATAGACTTGCTTCCAAAATATGAGAAGCAGGGCACTGTGGCGTACACCGGTGATCCCAGCACTTGGGTGGGGGAAGCAGGAGGATTGCCTTCAGTTCAAGTTCAGCCTGAGCTCCATAGCAAGACCCTGTTTGAAACAAAACCAAAATAAAATTAGGCAATTGGGACCTAAGAAGAGCTTAAGAAGTGGAATCCAGGAAAAGAATTGGAGCTGGGGGTGTAGCTCAGTGGGAGACTGATTGATCAGCATGTGTAAAAACCCTAGGTTTGATCCCCTGCACCACAAAAGGAAGAAAAAAATATTGCAAGCGAAGTCACTGACCCTGCCTTTCCCTACCTACCTCTCCACTGGACAGTGTTTGAGAGTGCAGTGGCCACGGTGCTGGCTCTGCGGAGGGAGAAGATGTTCGTGGAAGAGGTGTCAACGGGCCAGGAGTGTGGTGTGGTGCTGGACAAGACTTGTTTCTATGCCGAACAAGGCGGCCAGATCTACGATGAAGGCTACCTGGTGAAGGTGGACGACAACGGCGAGGACGTAAGGCCACGGGAGGACACGTGTGGCGTGGGGTCCCCACTGCGGCTCTCAGCACTCTGGGCCGGAAGGAGTGGCTTCTTGAACCTGTTGCTTTCTCGGCCACTGGTCCCTTGTAGGAAGTCCCTTGCAGCCAGCTGCAAAGGTTGATCTTCAGTTCCATGTGTTTTGTAAGCACAGAGAGGCAGCTCTGCCAGAGGCAGCCCTCTACAGGAACTAGCCTCTGCTTAATTTGCTCTGCAGTCACCTAGTCTCCTTAGGTGTCTGGGTCCTTACAGTGGCTTTCAAATTCCCTAAGACGCTCCTTAATACTGTGTGTGTGTGCACGTACTTGCGTGCACGCATATAAAACAGCATTAGCCTGGTGTGGTGGCGCACGTCTTTAATCCCAACACTCGGGAGGCTGAAGCAGGAGGATCTTTGCAAGTTCTATACTAGCCTGGGCTACAGAGTGAGCCAAAGGCCAGCCTGAACTGTGTAACAAGAACCTGTCTCAAAAAGACAAAAAAGACCAAAACAAAAAGCCCCACCAAAGAACAGCATTAATGGCATATGTGTATGTGTACATACCATTGAAGAGTACTTGAGCAAATACAAATGTGTGCGTGATTACCTGTGTAGAGGGATCATTTTTCTTCTCTTTCTGTTGAAGCTGGACCCAGGCTTTGCACATGCTGGGCAAGTGTTGTAGCACTGAGCCTCGTCACCCCTCCCATTCCTAAAGGAGAATTTTTTGTTTACGAATTCATATAGAGAGAATTGATTCATTTTTGGAAATTAACTACTAGCCTTCTGCCTGACTGTAGAAAACTGAGTTCACAGTGAAGAACACTCAGGTCCGAGGAGGGTTTGTGCTGCACATAGGAACCATCTACGGCAGCCTGAAAGTGGGCGATCAGGTCCGGCTGTTCATTGATGAGGTGAGTTGCGCTTTGCTGGGCCCCACAGGTCTGGGTAGTAATCACCTCCATATTAGTCAGCTTTTCATCGTGGGGGCCAGATACATGACATACGCAGTTAAAAGGAGAAAAGATTTATTTTGGCTCATGGTTTCAGTGCGTGGTCACCTGGTTCCAAGGTAGAAATGGTATGGCAGAAGGGTGTGGGGTAGAAAAGCTACTCAACCCACGGCAGCGGGAAACAGAAAGGGAGGAAAGAACCAGAGAGAAGAAGGGGCTGGGGACAGGCACATCCTTGCAAGCTGCTCCTGCAATGACCTGCTCCCTCCAGGCAGGCCTCATCCCTATCAGCACCTCCGTGGACTCAGCAGTGGGTTCCATTGACAAGGCTAGCAGCCATGGTCTGATCACCTTCCAAAGGCCCCATCTCTTAATATGGGAGCCTTTTGGGGAACAGTTTTCTTTACTTTTTTCTTTTTTGAGACAGGGACTTGCTATGAAGTTGAGACTGGCGTTGAACTCACTGGGTAGCCCAGGCTATCCTTGAACTTGTGATTCTCCTGCCTCAGCCTCCCCAGTGCTGGGGATAACAGGCATGTGCCACCATACCCAGCTTTTAGAGGATATTTTTGGTCCACATCCTAGCACCTCCTCCTTTGGCTTTAAATTAGCCCATCATTGTCTTCAGTGAAATTATAAGTGGAGTGTAAGAAGACATTTGGATGTTTTTTCTAGGTTGTTAAGGATTTGACTAAGAGTGAGACATGTATGTTCCCAATTCAGTTTCACCAGTGATTTTAGTTGCGATCCTGTAGACTTGTTTCATAGATTGTTTTTCTAACCTCAAGTTCTTCAAGAGCCATGAAACCTATATTTATTAATGACCAGGCTCTGTCATGTGTGACAATACTCCAAAATAGCCATAGCTTTAAAGGAGATTGCATTGTTTATTTTGTGCCTAAAACCCCAAGCTGATGTGAAGCTCTGCCCCCGTCTTAGCGCCCCCCCCCCCCGCCCCAGTCTCTCCTCACGTGTTGCTCCATCATTGTGGAGATTTGCCAAGGGTTACATGGTCCAGGAAGATAACAAACAGATCCATTGTCCATGTTGAGAACTGGCAGTTTGTGTGTCTGTATGTGTGTGAGTATGTGTCAATAGGGACTAAGCCCAGGGTCTTCATGCTGAGAATGCTGGGAATATAGCATGATATGGCTAACTGTAAAGGGCCAGCCAGGTAGTAAATAGTTTTGGCTTTGTGGACCACATGCATTTGATCCCAGTTACTCAGCTCTGCTATGGTAATGCACAGGCAGCCACTGGTAGTACGTAAGCAAATGAGTGCCACTGTGGTCCAGTTTGTAAAAGCACATGGTTGGCTAATCCCTGTTGCAGACAGTGGAGAGGAAGAGGGAGTGTACACCTCTGCACACTCTTGCCAGAACTAAGTCACGTGGCCACAGTAACCTGCAGGGAAAGCTGGGAAATGACACTTTTCTTTCAGCAGCCATGTGCCGAACTAAAAACTCTAGTCCTTGGGGACAACCAGCCCTCCATTACAGATCTGTCCACCCACACCTCTGCCCTTCACAGCCCCGGCGCAGACCCATCATGAGCAACCACACAGCCACCCACATTCTGAACTTCGCCCTGCGCTCGGTGCTTGGGGAGGCAGATCAGAAAGGCTCACTGGTTGCTCCTGACCGCCTTCGGTTTGACTTCACTGCCAAGGGAGCCATGTCCACCCAACAGATCAAGAAGGCCGAAGAGATCGCTAAC
Source organism: Dolichotis patagonum (assembly GCA_004027295.1). Taxonomy (NCBI): domain Eukaryota; kingdom Metazoa; phylum Chordata; class Mammalia; order Rodentia; family Caviidae; genus Dolichotis; species Dolichotis patagonum. The sequence continues at coordinate 38,538 of PVJX010005460.1, forward strand.
GAGATGATCGAGGCAGCCAAGGTGTGTCCGGCTGGGAGTCCCCTCCTTCCTGCCCCGTTGTACTCTGTCATGGAGGCCCACGGTCTGTGCGTTCTGTTCTGTTGTAGCATGTTTTGTCGTGCAGCACTGATTTTCTGGAAGTAGTGATTCTTAAACTGCTTTTGTAGGGGGTAGAGGTGGTGTTTGGGAATGGGGAGGGCCAGAGGGAACCAGGTCCATGGCCTGGCCCCTCTTTATGACAACAAAAGCTCTTCAATTTCACCTGCTTACATCCTATGCCTCCACAGCATAACAAAAGAGATGCAAATCCCCTCCTGTCCCCACCACTTACACATGGCGTGCTCTGCTCTTGAAGAAGGTTGAGACCGTACACAGGCAGAGCCAGAGTCAGGACCCAGGAGTCCTGCTGCAGGGCCACACTCTCCCTGCCACTTCTTTCTATGCCCAGCTTTCCTTCCTGTCTTCTTTCTGCGGCAGCCTGTCTACACCCAGGACTGTCCCCTGGCAGCAGCCAAAGCCATCCAGGGCCTGCGGGCTGTGTTTGATGAGACCTATCCTGACCCTGTTCGAGTCGTCTCCGTTGGGGTCCCCGTGTCCGAGCTGTTGGATGACCCCTCAGGGCCTGCTGGCTCCCTCACTTCTGTTGAGTTCTGCGGGGGAACGTGAGTACTGTGGGAGGAGCCAGAGGTGGGGCCACCTGCTTTGTTCATTTGGCAGCACCCTTTGGCAAGACCAACTCCTTTCTTCCTTTCTCCCTCCCTCCCTCGTTTGTTCGTTCTTTTCATTTCTTTTTTTCCTTTCTTCCAGTGCTGGGGATGAAATTCAGGGCCCTACACATGTTAGGCAAGTGCTCTGCTACACCCAGCTTCCAACTGTCACTTTCCTAAGATTGAAACAAAGTTCTCAGAAAGTTACTTGTCAAACAGCCTTCCCAAGAATCCTAGGATCCCAGTGGCCAATCAGACCGCTCAGTGTCTGGTGGTAACTTTTTCTGGGCTTGTGATGAATGGCCTTACGAGGAGGTGATGAAAAACATCTCAACATCCCAAGCAGACTTACCACAAAAATCGTTTGCTCTTGTCCCCTGAACTGATTCTAAGAAGAAGGCTGATTTGAATTCAGGATTCAGCAAAGCCATGGGGTGCTCATGGAGTCCTGATGTGGTCCCAGTCCCCCATCCATTCCTGGTGCCTCACTCAGTTCCCTTTGTCAGCTTGAGCACTACCTGTCGTCTTGGGCTCCAGAGCAGAGCGTGTGGTAGATCTGGCTCCACTGACCTGAATGGTCACTTGTTTCTGCCAGGTTGGATTCCTCTATAGCTCATGGGATTTTTTGGTGCTGGAAATTGAACCTAGAGAACAACTGTAACACTGAGCTAAATCCCTAGCCCTTGTGGGTTCTTTTGGGGGAGGTCATGATGGCCTGGTGGCCTCATCAGGGCCTCCTGCAGGCTTCAGGTGAGCAGGTGGGTGTATAAAGGGCAGTCTAGGACTGGGGAGTTGAGTTCCAGGCCTCTGCCCAGCTGAATTGGGCCTTTAAATGAGTGCCAGGCATTCTGCCCAAATACCTACTTGGTGACATATATTTTTCCCAGTGCTGAGTACTGGACATTAGGCAAGTGCTTTACCACTGAGTCACATCCCTAGCCCCTTACTGATGCTCTTTGGACCACAGCACACAACTTTCAGAGGTTTCATACCACATGCATGGAATAATTGAGGGTTACCGAACATTTAGGATCTTTGAGCAACAAGGGAATATGACCTACTTAAGGAGTTGTAATAAAATTTTTAAAGTAATCCTTTTTAAAAATTTTTTTTTTTTAATTGAGACAGGAGGGCTGGGGATATAGCTCAGCAGCACAAGTACCTGTTTAGCAAGTGCAAGGTCCTGAGTTCAATTTTTGGTACCCAAAAAAAAAAAAAAAAAAAAAGAAAATTGAGACAGGATCTGGCAGCTGCTGCTCCAGAAAGGAGTAACTTCCTCACACGCCAGGCGGCAAGGGTGACTTGAGCTTAGCATGCCTTAGTCTCCCAGGATGATGAGATTAGACGTATATGCCACCATGCTTGGCTAAAATTTTGTGATTTTTGTTTCATTTTGCAGTACTGGGAATTGAACCCATGGCCTCACACATGCTAGGCAAGTGGTCTGCCACTGAGCTACATCCCCAGCCCTAGTATTCTTATCTAGAGATCAGGATATAGTAAGTCCCCACTTAAGAACCAGTTCCATTCCAGGAGAACATTTGTAGGTCCATGAAGTTCATAAGTCCCAACAAAGCGACTCTTATACACTTTTGACACAAGTACACAATGTGCATTGCTGTGCGCTTCCTAACAGCCCCCTCTGCATTACCATGGCTTTTCCTCCAGCTTCTAGACACCCTGGGCTCTAATTGAGCACTGTACTATTGTCCAGTATCACCGAGTACAGTAAGTGCACAGCAGCACAACTGTGACAGTGTCTGGCAGACACATGAGCTCCTTCTGTGACTTGTTCACATCTATGAATGTTTGTAATGCAAGGTCTGTTGGGATCTGTGAACGTTCAAAACTCAAATATTTATAAGTCAGGGACTTACTATATAAAAATAAAGCTTATATTCCATCAAAGACTGAATAGGTCATGTGGAGCCTACCAGCAATAATGCTGGATGGATGTTAGAGCATTTCCATGTTTCTGTCATTTGAGGGAGAATCGTCCCCACCTTTACACAAGAAAGCTGCAACCCAGAGCCCAGGTTCTTCTTATTGTTCTGCTCCCCTCGCCGTTACTTACAGCCAGCGCTATGCTTGGGGTTCCCTTGGCATGAAAGCCTTTAACCTGCTCTTCCCGTGGGCTCAGCTGTCCCAGCCACCAAGAGTTCCTGGGGGGCAGAGTGACCGAGGACATCTGAGCTCTTCACCAAGGACTCATGCTCTGCTCTTCAGGCATCTGCGGAACTCAAGTCACGCAGGAGCTTTTGTGATAGTGACAGAAGAAGCTATTGCCAAGGGTATCCGGAGGATCGTTGCTGTCACGGGTGCTGAAGCCCAGAAGGTGATCAGAGTGACTGCTGGGTGATTGTTTGAAGAACCCGGGGTGCCCACTCTGAGAACCCATACAGTGCATAGTTCTGTGGTCACTGCAGTCAGAATGAAAGTGCACACTGTGCTACCCTCAGTGTCCTTGTTACCCTGCCTGGCAGAGAAAAGGCAGCACTGCATATGGTTTCTTGGCTGGCATGTTTAACCTTCTAAGTATATGTGAGTTCTTCCTAATGTGGTGAGGCAGTTTAGCCATGGCTTCCAGTTTTACTGTGGCCCTGTTGCATCTCCATACATCCTGAGTGGTGTGTACTTTGTGCAAGATGCATGGTATAGAGGGACAGTTGCTCTGGGGGTGCCACATCCTGAGGGGTGGTTGTTTCTTGGGGTGAAAGAGCTCCTGACTTGGGACTCCCTGAGCCTGAGTTAGGGTGCAGCCCTTGCCGCCTGGCGTGTGAGGAAGTTACTCCTTTCTGGAGCAGCAGCTGCCAGCACTTGCTCCCTGAATGGAAGAAACTTCTGGAGTCTTGGGGTTTGTTGCCGCACAACCTGTGATCAGCGCTTCCACAGCTGTTAATGGACAGCACAGGGAGGCTGACTGTTACCGCTCAAGAGTTTGCAAGTCTGTGTCTCCTCTTCAGGCCCTCAGGAAGGCGGAGAGCTTGAGTAAATCTCTCTCCATCATGGAGTCCACAGTGAAGGCCCAGACCGCACCAAACAAGGATGTGCAGAGAGAGATCGCTGACCTTGGTGAGGTAGGGGCTCTCCCCACCCTCCCCCATGCTAGTTTCTTAGGCTTGAGGATGAAGATCCCCTAGTTCCCAAAGAACCACGGTCAGTCCCTGGTTCTCAGGAGAATGGCTTTTGGGTTGAGTTCTGTCATCCTGTGTCACTGCAAAGGAAGCCCCTTAGATCTGTGACAAGCTAGAAAGTATAAGATCTTATGTGAGAACCTAGCTCTCTGTGTGGCTCCTGTCTCCCTAACCCTGCTTGAGATAGCTGCTGTGGTCACCATAAAGCAGCTGGGGTTAAGGCCAGAAATTACGTCTCTGTTCTGTCCTTTCCTGGATATTGGCAGGGAAGATCTTGGTTCAAAGTCAGAAAGGGGAGCTGACTAGAGCCTCACATCCTAGGTCCTTGTGGCCTGGACCCACACGTCTTTCCATTCTGGTTCTAGGCCCTCGCCTCCGCAGTTATTCCCCAGTGGCAGAAGGACGAACTGCGAGAGACTCTGAAATCCCTGAAGAAGGTCATGGATGACCTAGACCGTGCCAGCAAAGCCGACGTCCAGAAGCGAGTGCGTCTGGCAGTGCTGCTGCAGGCTGGAAGGGAGCTGGGAAGGTTTCCACTGCAGCTTTCTGGGTCTGGGCTTTGGCCTGAGCTTCTCTTCTGGACCCCTCACAGGTGTTGGAGAGGACAAAGCAGCTCATTGACAGCAACCCCAACCAGCCTCTGGTCATCTTGGAGATGGAGAGCGGCGCCTCAGCCAAGGCAACTGGGGGCTGGGGTCCAGGCGCTGCCCTGCCTTTGCCTGCATGTACCCTTCCCTCTCAGCCTCTGCCCTCTGCTGGCCTGAGCTCTGTGGTCACCTAAGAGCCTACTGTCTAGATTGAGATTAGGCTGAGCCATGGAGAGATCTGCGGCTAGAGGAAGGAGCGACTCCAGTGTGGCCAGGGCTCTGCTTTGAGCCTTTCTCCACTGGGGCTTCAGGGGACAGCGCCTCCTTTTGGAACCATCAGGGAGTGCAGTGGTGCTCCTGCGGCCAATCTGCAAACTCCCTGTGCAGAGCAGAGCCCCTGCCATGGGCTGTGACCTGATACCAAATCTCCCTGTAGGCCTTGAATGAAGCCCTGAAGCTTTTCAAGACGCATTCCCCTGAGACATCTGCCATGCTCTTCACAGTGGACAACGAGGCTGGCAAGATCACATGCTTGTGTCAAGTACCCCAGGTCTGAACCACCTGTAGCCTTGCTCCAAATCCTGCAAGCCCCAGGCTGGTGGGACGCAAAATATGTAACTTGGTTCTTCCCGATATTTGATGAGGCTGGTTGATGTGCCCACAGCCCCCATGAGAAGTAGCCGATCCTCCCGCCCACCTGTTTGTCGCTTTCTCCATCATCCCTCACCCTCAAGCCTTTTCTTTGGTGAAAATATTTTAACTGCCAGCTGATACCTGTGTTTGCCACTTTTCCTGGTCGTGGCAGTGGCCATTGGCTACTTCCTGCCCCAACTGTAGGGTCTGTCTCTGCCCAGGGCTGGGGGGGGATACTGGCTCCCCCTCTTTGATTTTTCCCCAAGTTTCACTCTGTGTCCTGACTCCCATTTCCCCTTCTTGTCTTCCAGAATGCAGCCAACCGGGGCCTAAAAGCCAGTGAGTGGGTGCAGCAGGTGTCAGGCCTGATGGATGGCAAAGGTGGTGGCAAGGATATGTCCGCCCAGGCCACAGGCAAAAACGTGGGCTGCCTGCAGGAGGCGCTGCAGCTGGCAACTTCCTTTGCCCAGCTCCGCCTGGGAGATGTGAAGAACTGAGGGAGAGGCAGCTCCTAATGGGAAAATTTCCCCCTCACCTGGATGCATCGGTCCAGCCAGGAGCTCTTCATATGCCATCAGGGCATTAGAATTCGGGGACCTTCAGCCCCATCCTTCCTCTAACCCAGCAGTAACTGGAACATGCCTGGGAGCCATCCCGTGACTCTGTCCCTTTACATTACTGCTCTGAGCCCAACATGTCAGCCCATCTGTCTGAAACTACCCAGGATTGCTGTTTAACATCATCATGCTCATGTCTGTAGAAATGCCTCTGACCTGAAACTTCTGGGTCTGCAGGTAGGAGGCGTTTTTGCTTCAGAGAATAAAAGGGCCATGTGCGATACATGAGGACACCAAGTTATCCGTGTCCCCTGTCCCCTGTCCCCTGGGATGTCACCTGATTCCCACAACTGGTCTGGATGGCTGCAGAACATATGCTGTAGTCCTGGCAAGCATGAGGTCTTGAGTTTGATCCCCAGTAACAACAAAAAACATATCCTGTGGCTCCGTCTGGCTCTTTACTGCAATCCTCACCAAGTTCAGCCCCAGTCCCTGCGCTTTGGGAATGGGCCCTGGGGTTGCCTTCAGATATTTCTAGAGTTAGAAGCAGATGGCGTGGGGTGAGATGGAGAGGCATTCATAAGTCAATAGAAATGATTTACGAGGTTACTTGAGGCAAGGAAGTACCTTTCTTAGGCCTGTGATCCCCTCCTGTCTCTGAAGCTGCTGAGGAGAGGCCAGGTGGTCTCCTCTAGGTTTTCAGGGTACTGGCATTGCCCTCCCTGCCCCCCCCTAGTGCCTGCCCCCTCTCATTTCCTTGATGGTAAAGATGGAGGTGAGTCTAGTCTGTCCAAGTCTAAAATCAGAGTTTGGAATCGGTGTGCAAGAGGGAAGTTTTTCTGAGTATAGGTGGCTGGCCATGGATCACCCTCAGCCTTGGGAGAAACAGATGTATGCTAGAGGTGAGGGGCCCCCTCACTTGGCTTGTGAGACAAGGAAAGGGTTCAAAAGGAGTTCGCTCAGGTGAACTGGGGAGAGGTAGATGATTACAGATGGGTATGATGGTGCATTCCTGTAATCCTAGCACTTGGGAGGCTAAGGCAGAACTACAGGAAGTTTGAGGCCAAGTCTGGGCTATATGCTGAGTTCAAGGCTAGTCGGAACCGTGTCTCAGAAAAAAAAAAAAAATAACTTCACAGTCTGGTGCCCATTCTGTCCATCGATTTGTGTTCATGCCACCCAGGGCACTAGCTAAGAAGGGCTAAAAGACCTCCCTTTGACAAGGCAGTGAGAACACAAGTGCAAAGTTAAAATAATTACAATCCTCAGGTGAAAGGAAGCGGAGCTACATCCTGAGATAGGCCTAGCCTGGGAGGCTAGAGGTTGGCTGGCCCGCCCAGACGCTCAGACTACAGCTCCAGGGTTCAGAGGTGGTCGCTGTTTTCCCTCCAGGCCGGTGGGGGCAGTGTGGCCGCGCCCTCCCTTCCCTATCCCGGCAGCCCTCGCGCGGGCGCGCGTCTTTAAGCGGGCGGAAGCGGCTCCCACGCTGGTCGCTGCCATGCCCGGAGATCACCGCCGCATCCGCGGGCCAGAAGAGTCGCAGCCGCCGCAGCTGTACGCAACTGACGAGGACGAGGCGCCTGCTCCCCGCGATCCGACGCGGCTGCGGCCCGTGTACGCGCGCGCAGGGCTGCTGAGCCAGGCCAAAGGCTCGGCCTACCTAGAGGCCGGAGGCACCAAGGTGCTGTGTGCCGTATCCGGCCCGCGGCAGGCCGAGGGCAGCGAGCGCGGCATTGGCCCTGCGGGAGCGGGTGGCGAGGCTCCCGCCGCGCTGCGCGGCCGCCTGGTATGCGAGTTCCGCCGCGCGCCCTTCTCAGGCCGCCGGCGGCGCGCTCCCCCTGGCGGCGGTGAGGAGCGCGAGCTGGCGTTGGCGTTGCAAGAGGCGCTGGAGCCCGCCGTGCGCCTAGGTCGCTACCCACGCGCGCAGCTCGAAGTGTCGGCTCTGCTGCTGGAGGATGGCGGCTCGGCGCTGGCCGCCGCGCTCACGGCCGCCGCCCTCGCTTTGGCCGACGCGGGAGTCGAGATGTACGATCTGGTAGTGGGCTGCGGCCTGAGCCTCACCCCGGGTCCCTCACCCACTTGGCTGCTGGACCCCACGCGGCTCGAGGAGGAGCGCGCCGCCGGCGGCCTCACCGTGGCGCTCATGCCGGTGCTCAATCAGGTCGCTGGGCTGCTGGGCAGCGGCGAGGGCAGCCAGACCGAAAGCTGGGCGGAGGCCGTGCGCCTGGGCCTTGAGGGCTGCCAACGCCTTTACCCGGTGTTGCAGCAGTGCCTGGTGCGCGCAGCCCGTCGGAGGGGCGCCGCCGCTCCGCCCTGAGGCCGTAGGCTGAGCAACGACTTAATGCTATGGACCGACTTAATGCCGTGAACCGGGCTGCCTCCTCCCCAGAAGGACCTGCGCCGCTGGCCTCCTGACTACGCCGAGCTCAGAAGTTGGAGCACAGGAGAGGATGTGGAGAGATGGACACAACGGACAGCGTTGGACAGCTGCCTAGATATGGTTTTTTACAAGCTATTTCCTATTAAAGGACCTTTGCTACTTGAGCTGGCCTCCAGTCACGACCCGTTTGAGGAAACTGGTGAAAGCAGCCTGACTTCCACGTTGGAAAGGACTTCTGTTGGACTCACAGAAGCCGTGATCTTGTAAAGGGTGGCCCACTGACTCAGGAAAACTGGGCTATTTTCGAGAGGATGGGCAAGGGGTTTCTTAATATCTGAGCTAAAACAAAAACCTTCTTATATCTGAAAAATGTCTTGTTCTAGTGTTTTTGTGTAAGATTTAAAAGAATAAGGCTCTTCTGAGCTGGGTCATGCACGACTGTCCTTGCACCTGGTCTCAAGGGTTTGGGATGGTACAGCCTTAAATGTTCCTGCCTCTTAGCCAGCAGGCCAAAAAGTCAGGCTGAACTACTGAAGCAGCTGCAAGGGTTAATGTGGGAAACTGCTTGGGAGAAGCTGCTGGTGAGAGTGGGGAGAGTAACGTGGCCCAAGAGCAAACTGGGCTTAACCCCCAGGCCCCAGGCCTCTGGTTTAGTGCTGGCCAAGACCACAGCTCAGGGTTGGGTAATTGGAGAGGGTTGTGCACTGGAGGAAGCTACATCTCATCCTTTTCTGCCCAGCAGAGCAGTCCAGAGGCTTTAATCTGTACTGGTGAAAAGTGAGGTTCCAGGCTTGACTTTATCATCTGTTTCTCTGCTCCTGGAAGGCTCTAAGTGGCATGGACTGGGGAGAGGGCAGGTGAGCTGTCCACGCTAATTCCCAGATACTGGGATGCTAGACAGTGCCCTGACCCTAGGGCAGAGCTGACCATAAGGTGGAGGTTTCCTATGTAGGCGCTAAATCCTGCTGATCTGCACCCAGTTTGGTATGAACTTCAAAATATAAGTCTCAAGGGCTTACTTTAGCTTCTAAAGGAAGGGCTGGCCCATGGCAGCCTAAGGACCAGAATGTTCTGGGACCACAACTCCTGACCAGGAAGAAGTGCACCTTTTATTTTATTTTTTTCCCCTTCTGACATACAAGATTTTCCTAGAGCAGATCTGAAATACATTGTGTGCTAATGAAAGACAAGGTAGAAACAGGGCATAGAAAATGGTACTCCTCTTGTGAAGGATGGCTGTGTAGGGGCAGAGTCTGGAAGCCAAGTGGCTTAGGTGAGGCACGAGCAGTAGGCCTTAAACAGCTTGGTGTTAGAATGGAGGATCACAAACGTGCTTCACCACCAGCTGGAGGAACCTGGGCTGGCTGCTGTGAGCGGTGGTGCATGGGGCAAGGAGGGCAGCAGATACAGCAGTGTCTGTATTCAGGAAGGGCGGGTGGTGTTCCCTGTGCTCTCAGGATGGCTCCTGTGCTCTAGGCCTCAGCTTTGTGAGAATGGGGAACTGCTGCTGTGCCATCCAGAGCCTCCCTCCAACGCTGCTAGCCCCAGGATTATGGACACAATCAGCAAAGCTAAACCTAACACTATGCGAGGCTTTCCCATCTGAACTGTGCCTCCACTTCCACTGTCCTGGTGCTAGAATGGGTGCTCAGGTTGCATGGTTACCACCCAGAGGCCTTCAGGAAGGAAACAAGGCAGGGCAGGGTGCCAACTGGGAAGACATGGAGCTGATGAGCTTGATGGTCCCACTTGCTACTGGCTGCCCTCCTGGTCAGATGATTGATTTTGTACCTACAGAAGAAAGCAGACATGGGCTAAGGAGGCACAGTACAGCTGGGAAAAGGACCACCTACTAACATCTACCTCCATACCCGTGTCTTGGGAGCTTCAGCAGCTCCAGGGCCATTTTAGATTCCTTTTCCTGGGGGTCAGGGGTGCTGGGGAATGAACTATGGGCCTGGTGCATCCCAAGTACATCCTCTGCCACTGAGTTACATGCCTAGCCCCTCTAGAGTTCTCGATACAGGAGCACGCATTTCCATCTCGACCATTCTTTTCCCAGGGCAGTTGTGGTTCAGGCCCTGAGTAGCAGTGAGGGCCCCCACAGCTCAGCAGTCCAAAGACACAGCTGGCCAGAAGAAGCAGGGGACTTTGCCACTGCCAACCCCCATTCCCCGGCCTTGCTGGGAGGGCCCAACTGGCAGTGTGACGCTGGTCCATCTTATAGGCCATAGATAGTAGAGGTTGGGGAATACAGAATTTAGGCCTTTTAATGTGCATAAAAGGCCATTTTCGGTCCAGGGTTAGACCTTCATCCAGGAATGTCAGTGTGCCACAGCTGAGGAGCATGGTGCTGTGCAGACACCTCGAGGACAGTCAGTGGGAGTGGGGTCAGGGAGAGGACAGAAACCAGTATTCAAGCAAACTTACCAGGTGGTTTTTTGGCAAGGGATCCAGGGTCCCGGAATGCACCTGTGATATTCCTTCTATAGCGCTTACACCTCTCCTCCCCCTGCCTCCCAGGAGATATTTCAGCCCAGAATTGACCTGAGTGCCCAGCTGCTGAGCAGTAGCCCTTATTACTGCTGGGCCAACCAAGCCCAAAGTTGAGATAAACAGCAAGGCAGGGCCCATTCGTCACACGAGTGCTGTTCCAAGACAAAAGTCCCATGCTTTCCCCACACAAACCTTCCCAAATTTAAGACCCTCCGTTAAGGCAAGGCCCAACACAAGAAGGGTGGGAAAGGAGGCGGGACCAGACCACTCACTGCCTGCTCTGTGGCTGTCCTTCCCTCTGAGCTGTCAGCCTCCAGATGGACCCTCTGGCCCCTGGGCTCCTGTTGGGTCTCAGTTCCGCACGCGCAGCCCTCATTACCAGGGACGCTGTTCTTGTCACTGTCCTTTATTCCTGTGCAGAAAATCACCGTTAGTCAGGAATGGTGGTGCAGACCTGTAATCCCACTACTCAGGAGGCTGAAGCAGGGACACTGCTAAGAGTCCAAGGCCAGCCTGAGCTACATAGTGAGACCCATCTCATTTAAAAAAAAAAAATCACCAGTCAATGGCCAAATTTGGAGGGTCCAGCAGACCCCCTTCAAGGACCCAGAAGTGATCTAGAGCTTGAGAAGACAAGAGGCTGATCAGCTGGGATCCAGCTGTGACTCCCAATAGCTACTGAGTGTGTGGAGGTGACAGGACAATCCAGAACCACAAACACTGCCCCCCAGCCACAGGAACAAGCAGAGGGAGCCCAAGATACACCACGGAGGGGAAGCCTAAAGACAAAGCCCCCCACTGGCCCTTGGGTGCCCTGACAATTTCCAAGGCAGGAAAACCAAGCTGGGACCTTCTGAGGACATGGCCCAGGTCACCCCTGTAGCCTGACCTGCAGCCTGGGCTCTGTGCTGGTCCATGTGCTCCAGACTCTCCAGCAGCCTGTCCACCTGGGCTTTGATCTGGCTCAGCTCCCCCCGGATGGAGTGCACCTCCTCGGTGCGCACTGCTGGGGAGGGGCCAGGGTTGGTGTCCACAGAGGGCCTGCTATACCACACGTAGGCCGCCTGGCTCTTCCCCAGCACTGCAGCTGTGGCTGTACTCACACTTTGTCTGCTCAGGGGGCAGGGGTCTGCTTCTAGAGGCCTTGTAGGGGCTGCAGCCACTCTTGACCCCCAGGCCCATGAAAGTCCTCCGGAACTTGGGGGGCAACTGGTTGATGCGTGGGGGAATCCTCTGGTATCCATACACCCTGCAGTGACAGGACAGGGGAAATCAAGCCAACCAGCCCCATGGACTCCTACAGGGACCTGGGGCAGGACAAACCCACCTGTAGGGGACGTCGTCCCTGTGCAGCTCATAGTTCAAATTGTAGCTGCTGCTGCTGTGGGAATAAATGGGGAAAGCAGGGTGTGTTTCATTGTCCAGGCCAGAGCCTTCTTGGTTCCAGGCTGAATTTGGGGGAAAGTGACGTATGCAGCTCTTCCTTCAGATGCCAAAATTCACCGCAAGACCCTAGCAACTTGGCCAAGGTTACTGTGCCAGACCACAGCAAACCAGCTTCCTCCTGCTCAGATTCTGATAAGGGACCCCTCCTTGTGGTTCCAGGTGGCAGGAGAGGGACAGTTGCCTCCAAAGGTCCCTCTGCCTAAGTCAGACATTGCAGATGTTCTGGATCTAAGTCTGGCAAAGGATGAAAGGGAAGAGTTAAGTCAGAGCCCAAATCCAAGGTGGGGGGTGTGAGAGCATTTAATCCTGGCATGGGAACTGGCAGGATGCAGGGTCAGCGGACAGGGTTAGGACTGTGACCAGGCCACCTGCCCCTTTGCTGCAGGCCCTGGAAAACAATGACCTTGTCCCTAAACGGTCCCAGGCTCACCTGGGCTAGCCCGACCCCTTTTCACAGACTCTCAGCCTCCAGGTTCCAGGAGGGGTGCGGAGAGACAACTACCCCCCACCCCACCCCACCCCCGCCGCCGCAGGAGTGATGAGTTGCGGGGTGGGGAAGGGATCCATTCTGGGGAAAGTTCTGGAAGAACTTTCTGGTACTGTGGTCCTTATGGCCAGGTCAGGGCCAGCCCGGAGGACGCCCGGAATGCTGACCCCTGCTATTCATCCCGCCAGGGGCCCCAGAATATTGGCTAAGTTTCCGGCCACCCTCGCTTTTTGGCTCCAGGAGATCTGCGTGAGCGGCGGGGAGAGCACGGCTGCTGCTGATTCCGGTCTGAGGAGGAGGAGAAAAAAGAAGTAGCCGGTGGCCCGGGGTGGGAGGGTTGGGATTCCTCGCCAGGCTCGGGGCGATGTGGAGTCCGGGTTCCGGCAGGGCTGAGGTCAGACAGCGCCCCAGGCCACCTTACGCTTGGGTGAGCAGAAACCACGCCCCAGATGGCGCCTACGACCAACCTCCTGGGCTACTGCGAGAAGAGTCCCTCTGTCGCGGCATTGGTGGTTCAGTGGTAGAATTCTCGCCTGCCACGCGGGAGGCCCGGGTTCGATTCCCGGCCAATGCAAGAAGTGTTTTTTGTGTTGTTTTTCCCTTTTTCATTTTTGTTTCCCAAGTGACTTGTTTTAAGTATACTTTTGAGAGTACGAAGGGAAGAGCAATTTAAAGGAACAGGATTTAGCAAACTGCTCCTTAGGTTCAGACAGGCTGGATGGAATAGGGTCAGGGTGCTCGCCTTCCCGTGCTGTTGCAGGCAGGGGTCCCTCCGGTTTGGGGACCTCCCTACCCTGCTGTCCTTTGCCAGCAGCGTGGCCTGCGTCCCCATCGGGTCCCAAAGGAGTAGCCAGTTTGCACCAGGCCTTCTGATCAGGCTACTGGTCCTGGTCTGCAAGCCTAGGACTTGTACCAAAAGAGAAACAAAATATAAAAGGCCCATTTGGAATGGCTCTGGGGCTGGAATCAAGCCACCTCCTCAACTGTCCCAGGGCCAGGCTGTGGGGCAGGCCGAGGGGACGTCTGTGGGCTAAATTCAATGCAGCTTGTCATCCATACTGACAAATTCCACTTGGGGGCCCAAATCCCAGCGCTCTACTAAACTTGAACACTTCTTATGGAGAAGCCATCCAGGAGCCTAATGCTGGGCAGAGCCTCATCCCCACCTGTCCCTCGCTGGGGACCATCCCAAGAGGCCCAGTGACACCACCACAACCTCCCACCATGCTACCCAGCATCCGGGAAGGCACTCGGTTATCCTCACTGGAGCTCTCTGGGCAGGATGAGGCCTGGAGGAGGCCACCTGTGCCTCAGAGCGTGAATGCCAGGGGCCCCTCAGAAAGAAGTCAGAGTCCCTGTCCTACAGGGTTGCTCCTCATTGCTTCAGACTGTACCCCACTATGGGCAACCCCACACCAGGGTGCCCAGGAAGGGCAGACAGGGCTGAATCTGAACCCACTGGGAGAAGAGGCAAGGCAGAAAATATGAAATCTGATGAAGGCAATTAAAAGTGAAGAGCTGACAAACTTCGTTTAACCTTACAAAAGGCCCTGTCGTGGGACATGGTGGCAAATCCCTATCGTTGCAACACTTGGGAGCCTGAGAGAGGATTGCCATAAATTGGAGGCCAGTCTGGGCTATGTGGTGAGTTCAAGGCCAGTCTCTTTTTTTTTTTTTTGGTACCAGGGATCGAACTCACGACCTCACGCTTGCCAGGCAGGCACTTAAGCCACTGAGCTAAACCCCCGGCCCTCAAGGCCAGTCTCAACTGCACAGTGAGACTCTGTTTTAGAAATAAACCAACGAACAAACAAAAAACCAAAAACTGGTATGGGAGGCACACCTGTAATCCCAGCACTTGGGAGGTAAGGTAGAAGGATTGCCTCGAGTTCAAGGCCAGTTTGGGCTACAAAATGAGACCCTGTCTGAAAAAAAAAAAAGAAAAAAGGAAGATGGGGGGGTTGTGTTAGTCAAGGAAGGTGGCACATGCTTGTAATCCTACCACTTAGGGAGGCTGAGGCAGGGGGATCTAAATTCAAGACCTGCCTGAGAAATTTAGTGAAAGCCTGTCTCAAGAGAAAAAAGAAAAAAGGATTGGGAGGATATAGCTCAGTGGCAGAGCACCCACACTCATGGACCAAGTGGGAGATAGCCCTAACCTTCATCCTTCCCTGGCATAAAAAAAGTGTTTTTCTTTATATTTCCTAAGCAAGATGTCACCCACAGAGATTTTCATTTATTGTCTCCCAAATATCTATAGCTAGGAAAAGCCTCCAACATCCTCAGGTAAAGCTCCCCCAGCACCCTGGGCCCAGGCAAGAGGGACACCCTCCCCATCAGCAGGATGGCTTTGGTTATGTCAGGTAAGGGGGCACCAGAATGTGCTGGGTCCACTTCCCCAGTTTAGAGAAATCCTGAGGCCACAAGACCAGGAACCTGCTTACAGGGATGATAACCTGAGCCATGTGCAGCCACTGTATTTAGGGAGCATTTGGGGTCCTTGTCCTGTCTCAGGGAACCCACACAAGCCAGCAGCCAGCCTCCTTCCCAGTGGGGCCCGGACAGACTCACCAGAAGCCGGCTGTGTCCTGCTGCCTCTTCTGTCCTGGCCGGCCAGTGCCGGGCCTCAGCTCTCCAGCCATGTCTAAATCTAAAGGGAGCCCAAGAGATGGGGCAGAGGTGAGGGGACAAAAAAGGGGGGGTTGAAGGGAAGCTACACAGGGCTCTGTCCTGCTCCTGAGCTGGGGACAGGGAGCAGAGCTCCTGTCCCTTTGATAGACAGCCTTACCTGGTCTCTGATGGATCCAAGTCACCCTACCTAGGGCTGGGCTAGGGGTCATCCTAGAGGTAACCCCTAAAGAAGGAGACAAATGATCCTTTTGACACATTCAAAACAAAGATACCCCACGGCTATTCCTTTAGGTCTGAACCCACAGTCAGTATCACCCTGTTGCCCGATCCTGGTATTTGGGGTGGGGAGAGGGGCTACCTGGATGGATCCTCGTGTGCACTGAGCAGACAGGCAGCATTGGTCTAGGCTAATTCTCAAGTCTCTTCTTGCTGCCCACCAGAGTTGGACAGAGTGTGTCCAGCCGCCTGTGCTGCCTGCCTGCTGCCAGGCCCACACCCCACACCTGGCCCTGTGCTAAGCCTGTGCTGGCTGTTACTGCTGCCACTAAAAGAGCCAGGGTGGCTTGGATCAGAAGCAAAGTGAGCACTTTCTACAAAATAGCCTTAAATTCGCAAAACTGGAGTGCTCAGATGAACAACCTCCCTGATCTCAGACTCATTTAACCATGAAGTCCCAGAAACGGGAGGAACCTGGTACAAGATGTGATACCCTCACTACTCTCTGGGCTCAGGTTCTCATAGGTCTCCACTCATGCCCCAACTTTTGGGCAATTAGAGAGGCTAGTAATGTTTTCTCAAATTCTATTAAAGTGAATTTGACATGTTGGAAACTCAAATTAGAAGCTGGGCGTGGTGGCCCATGTCTATAATCCCCAGCATTTGGGAGGCTGAGGCAGGGGGATCAATGTGAGTTCAAGAGCAGCCTGGGCCACAAAGTGAGCTCAAGGCCAGCCTGAACTGCATAGCAATACCCTGTCTCAAAAAGACAAAAAAAAATCAAATTAGATTTTGAAATTCAAATTAGAAGGTTTATGGTAGAATTTATAGTTAACAATTTAGGCATACTATGCAAGTGTTAGAGGAAACATTTTTTTAAAAATACAGCCAGGTAGTATAGTGGTGTATGCCTATAATCCCAGCACTTGGGAGGCTGACGCAGGAGGATCATTATGAGTTTGAGGCCAGCCTGGGCTACATAGTGAGCTCAAAGACAGCCTGAACCTGTTTAGTGAGACCCTGTCTCAAAACCAGAAAACACCATCTGTGAAGATGCACACCTATAATCCCAGCACTACAGGAGGCTGAGGCAAGAAGACTGCAAATTTGAGCCCACCCTGGGCAATTAGAAAGATCTTGACTCAAAGTAAAAATCTTAAAAAGGGTTGGGGATGTAGGTCAGGACAAAGATACTGAGTTCAATCCCCAGTAATGGGAAGAAGGAGGAGGAAGAGGAAGAAGGAGAGGAGAGTGATGATGAAAAAGAGATACAAAGGAGTCCTAATTTCTTTCTTGTTTTGGTTTGTTTGAGACAGGGTCTCACTATGTAGTTTGGGCTGAACAGAGATGAGGTCTGGAGGGGATGCTTGGCCTCAGACCAGACCCAGATTATCTTGTGGCTGGGGAAAGCAGCCGGCTGGTGGTTACATTTCTTGGGGTTGGGGTCTCTGCAGCAATGTTTGAGGTCACATATGGGGTGGGAACAGGTAATAATGGAACCAGTGATTGACCCTAAGAGCAACCACGAGTCAGGCCCCTTGGGCACCCACACCCAAACTGGAGCTCCTCTCCTGTGGGACCCTTGGTATGCAGTGATGCAAGAACAGGTAGGAACCATATTCCTGAATGCAGGGCAGGCTTTGTATGTGTGCAAGAAGTGTGATCTGGAAACAGAGACATTTGCAGCTCCGCTGGAAACAGAAGAAATGCAAGGAGCATGGCTTTCAGGCTCCAGGAATCCAAATCATATATAAGTAGTGTATGCAGGGCCCCAAGAATTCTTTTTCAGGCGAGATGCTGGGGTTTGAACCTAGGGCCTTTGCACTGAGCAACTGCCCCAACTCCTCTTTTTTTTTTTTTTTTTTTTTTTTTTTTTTGAGACAGGGTCTCACTATGTAGTTCAGGCTGATTCTGAACTCACTATATAGCCCAGGCTGGCTTTGAACTCGGAGCAATCTTCCTGCCTCGGTCTCCAGAGTGCTGGGATTACAGGCATACACCACTATACATAGCTGTATTTTTAAAAAATGTTTCCTGCTAACACTTACTTAGTATGCCTAATTGTTAACTATAAATTCATGCACCACCACACCTGGCAACTCCAGCCCTTCTTTAAAGGTGTTTTTTTCTTTGTTTGTTTGTTTGTTTGTTTGTTTTATTTTATTTCAAATTGGACATAGTGACACATGCCTGTAATCCCAGCACTCAAGTGGTTGAGGCAGGAGGATTGAAGCAAACTCATGGGCAGCCTGGAATACATAGTGAGAGTCTGTCTCAAAAAAAAAAAAAAAACCCAAAACCCCATAAATAAATAAATGTTGGTTTTGTTTTGTTTTATTCCAGACTGCTAAGAGTACAGCCATGAACCACCAGGCCCACTCACCAACTAACTCTTGCTTCATGCCTTCTTTTTTTCACCTGCATTTTAGAAATATGTGACTTCAAAGTCAAAAGGCAGCTGAAGCCCGCTCCAGGGAGGCCTACGAAGTCAGGCGACACAGCAGCCATCTGTGCTCCACCATGGGCACGTGGTCCTTGTGTCGGCGTTTTCCACGCAAGAGGATAGCTCCACACAGGACAGGGAGACGAATCTGCCGCTGTTCTAGCTCCTCCGCTGCCTCAAGGCAGGGCAGGGAGGAGCATAATAGATGCCTGTAGAGGAAGTGAAGTAACAGCACAGAGGCCATGAGTTAGAAGTGAGGTGGGGCACTTCTCTCCCCAGTCACAACTCACAAAGGCCCTGATGAACTTCCTGAGAGACACACCCTCCTTCCCATCAGCTGTGCTGTAGGACCGGGAGAGGCAGCGGGGTCTTCCCCAGGCCAGCTCTGCTGCATAATCTTTTCCATATGTGATTCTCCAGCCCTTTCAGAGTTTCTGAGAGCTAACGGGTATCTTCCACAAACTTCTACCTAGAGTTGCCAGAATTTGTTTCTGTGGTTTAAAGCTAAGAATTTAGATTAATTAAAAAAAAAAAAATAGGGCCAGCAGTGGATGGAACAAGAAGCCGTGAAGGAAATAGGGGCAATCTAAGGTCTGTAACTGGCCAGAAGATGTTAGAAATCCAGCTAGTATTAAGGGATGGGACTCTAGCAGCCTATGACCTGCCATGGTGAGACAGTTAATCCTGTGGTCCCCTAGAACAAAGCACCATCAAAGGCTAGGCTTTGAGGGATTTAGTGGCTACTGCCATAAAAGAGTACAGAGTATACTGAACTGAAGGTCTTTGGGGTGGGGCAGAAGCTGGACATGGCAGCACATGCCTATAATCCCAGCATTCTGGGAGACTGAGTCAGAAAAATCACAAGTTTGATTCCATCCTGAGTAATTTAGCAACTTTTTTTTTGTACGAAGAATCGAACTCACAACCTTGTGCTAACCAGGCAGGTGCTGTGTGGCTAAGCCATATCCCCAGCCCATAGCAACTTATTGAGACCCTGTCTCAAAATAAAAAGATACATTTGTTGGCAGGGTGGGTATGTTAATCACAGCCATAGGAAGGCAGTGCCCAACAGATGTCTCCATCTTTAGGTGTCCTAAGCTGTGAAGCTCTAGGTATCTGTATGCACAGCCGGCAGGGACTACTTCTCAAGTTCACCACAAGCCAGTCCTCTTGAGTGCGTAATGAAAACATGTTTACACTCATGTAAAGTTTTTGTCTTTATCATAATGTACATATTTTACTGTTGTACTACATGGAGACAGTTCATAAGTAATATATTAAAACATACTGGAAGCACAAGCTCACATTTTAAAAATTTTTTTATTTAAGAGGAAAAAAACAGGAAAAGTGTAGAAATGATACAGAATTTTTTAAAAAAGATGAATAGTAAGAAATCACTAGTTGATAAATTACATATTGTCCTCTTAAAAATAGTTGCTCAAGTTACAAAATTAAATCACACAAAGTAGACATTCAAACAGTGAGACTGTAAACAGCTAGCATGCGTGAGTCTTTACATGTATCTATCCTTTCTGTATTAGAGGGAAAATCAAAACATAGCAAGACAAAACAAAACAAATTCCTATAACATGAAACCAAAAAGTAATATAAAACCACATTACAAGGTAATCTACGATGGTTACTGTGTCGTCTCTTGATATCTTCAGTAGAATTGTCTGTGTCATCAGGCATATTTGGATATAGCAGTATAATTGAAAGCTCACATTTTGACATAAAGATTTGGACCCAAAATATATAAAAATGGAACAAATCACCAGGTTTATGTCTAAGAGAGTACTAGGGGAAAAAAATGCCAGCCACATTTTTCTCAGCACCCAGGAGCTAAGATAGGCGGGCAGGAGGACTGCCAAAGGTTTAAGGCCAGCCTGAGCTATATTTCAAGACCGTGTTTAAAAAAAAAAGAGGGGCTGGGGATTTAGCTCAGCGGCATAAGCGCCTGCCTTGAAGCAGGCAGTCGTGAGTTCGATCCCTGGTACCGATTAAAAAAAAAAAAAACAAAAACAAAAAAAAAAAAGAAAAGAGTTCTCTATTCTAGAACTACATTTAGAATTCGAGCTTGAGCTGCAAGGAATCCTAAGGAATCCTCTTCCCAATTCTGAGAAAGCCTCAGAGTTGGTGTTACATATTACTATGTTTCCCCCAAGGGCAGAGGGCCGATTACTTTTCTTAGATTGGTCTAGGTCAGCAATGACCCCTTCTTCTCCTGCTTCCCATTAAGTGAATGGGTAGAGTTTTGCCTGGAAAGGCCATCAGCATAATAAAGCTTCCTCAGTGTTGGAGGTGCCGGGGATTGAACCCGGGGCCTCGTGCATGCTAAGCACGCGCTCTACCACTGAGCTACACCCCCGTTAGGTGTTTCTAGAGAAGCCAGATCAATACACATTTTCTCTCATTGCTTCCCGGATGCAAGAAGGAACCACCATAGACATTTTACAGACTTTGAGGAAAATACACGCGCTGGCCCAGAACAGTTTATCAGGTAAGGAAAAATAAATTCCCCAAATAAAACCACAGAGATAGACACACCGTGGATGAGGGTTTGTAAAATCTCCAGAGTTTATTTTGGGGATCCACCCTGAGGTGCAGAATCTTTCTGTATCACAAATAATCACTTAGTCAACACCTGCTGATGGCCTAGTCTGTATTTTCTCCTCGGATCGGATGGTCACCCACGCCCAGACAGAAAGGCCAGGAGCCAGGGGAGGGAGCGCCTCAGGCTGACAACTGTCCCCCACGCTTTTGCGTGGGAACCGCAGAAGTGACCCCCTTTGGCGCGGGCCGAGGCGGGTCTCCAGCACTTGGGGTCTAAGCCTGTGGGGACCCGGGAAGCGACCCCGCCCTACGGACCACGACGACCCGTATGGGTGGGTTTGGGGGTCCACGGTCCCGTCTCCCCGGCCTCCACTGGCGCGCAGGGCTCCGACTCTTGGGCGGGCAAGCAGCATTTCTGCCACCCGCAGGAAGCCCACCCAGTCACCCGCAGGAAGCCCATCCAGAGACGTGCCAACGTCTCCAGGCCGCCTGCAGAAGGACTTCGGCCAGGTGACAAACGCGCTGCACAGCGGAAGAGTCCCGGGGAAGCTCGGGCCTCACAGTCGTTAGGGATGGGGCTCTAAGTTGGGCGTGGTTTGGGCGGAGGGGGCTGGCCTTAGGTACTCTGTGTGGGCGGGGCCGAGATTGTAGGCGGGGCCTTGTGAATCCTTCCGCTGCGCGTGCGCGGGTCTGGGTCCCAGCGGGCTCCGGCAACCGCCAGTGTTTAGTCTGTGGCTCGTGGGGAAGTTGAGTTGTGGGTCTCTCGCCTGGAGTTGGGGCTGTTGTCGATTGCTGGACAAGATGAAGGCAGGAGAGACGGTTCATCCTCCTAGGCAACCTTGGTCAGATCCCTGGTCAGAGACCTGGGGTCTAGGCTTTGGGCTTGCGGCGACCGTTACCCTCCTTCCCCTGGGAGTGGTTTGGAGATACTGGGAACATTTGTGTGAACACCCCGCGTGTGCCCCCAGCTCAGAACCTAGGCACCACATGGCTTGTGGAGCGCCGCCAGTTAAACAGCTGAACCAGAAAATCCTTCCTTCTGGAAGGGTTAAATGATAGCCAGACTGTCAAGTTTTGATTGCTGTGCTACCGTGGGCAAGTTACTCAACCTGTATGTGCCTGCATACCTTCAACCGCAAAATGGGAGTAGTAATACTCTTTTCTCAATGAGGATGTGCTTGTGTAACGACTTACTAGTCCAATTATTTAAATACAAGATGACCAAAAATTGCATATTTTTAAATTTGTATAAATGCCAAGACATATAAAAATGACAATTTTTATCAAATTTATGCAATATAATAATTGATTGGTTGAAACGACACCTGCCCAAACAAAGCTTGGGATAGTAAGTAAACAGGCGATGCCCAAGTGACGCTCAGGGTAAACTGTTGTTTAAAGGAGTTCATCGATGTCAAGCATTGGTTACACTGTCTGACAGTGTTTAAGTAACAGCTGTGATGTCTGAGGCACTGGATGAGGCAGCAGGACTGGACAAATTCTGACTGTACCATCAACCCTGCTATGTAAAAGCACTCCACCAGTGGGAACAGGACAAGAGTCTGGTCTTCCAATTTACTGGGGAGCCTGGAAGTGCCCAGAGGTTGAGCAGCAAAGAGGAGGGACAAAGTGAGTTGCAGATACAAGAGCATTCTGGTCATGTGAATTGTTTTTCCAAAAGACCAGTTGCATTTGATATGGTGGTACATACCTGTAATTCCAGCTCTGAGGAGTTTGAGGCAGGAGGATCAAGAGTACAACCCTGGTCTGAGGAAGTTAGTGTGACTCTCTTAAAAAGTTAAGGAAAAAAAGGGGAAAGTGGCTGGGGTTGTAGCTCTGTACGAAAGGCCCTGGGCTCAATTCCCAGGATCAGGGGAATAAAGAGTATGTGCAAGTCTGGCTAGATTATAACTTAGTTTAATATTTTTTGGTGTATCTGGTGAGGAAGTCTCCAGCTGTTCCAGAGAGTTCAGCCCTTCCAACCTCAGGCTGTAACTTCTGATGTAGCACGTGGAAGCCCATTTTCCCAATCAAAGAAGCAAGTTGAGAGTTCCAGGCTGTCCTTTTCCCAAGTCAGGCTCCTCCTTCCCACACTGGCTTTGCTGCCACTCCACCCAACTTTCTGCAAGGTCTGAGATCTCCAAATGTTAGGCATGCAACGCAGCCTGGTCACGGTCTTTCCCAGATGAGCAGACAGGCAAGCAGTGCTGGTGCACCAGGGGCTGGCAGGAGAACTACCTGGCCTGGCTCAGGGCCCTGGGTCCCACCGGGAAATGTGCTCCTGAGCTGGAAAGGAAGCAGAACAGGATGGTGCTTCATTGCAGCCTAGGCAGTCCTGGGATGGGGGCTCTGATATGCTCAGTCCAGAAGTACCCATGGCTGTGATCCCTTGAGGAGCCCAAACCCTGTTAGCAGGTGCTGCTGGTAACTGGTGCCAGGCCAGATGTCCCCTCTGGCCTCCCTCACATAGCTCACTGGGCTCTAGAGAATCATGGAATATCAAGGGACCAGACAGGTCTCTAGGTGGCAGGTTTCATGACAGAAGAAGGATCTTGGAGAAATCTCCAGCAAGATGTGGCTGCAGTCTTGCCTCTCCATGGACTTAAACTACACACATGATGCTAAGCCCACTGTCCACCCTCTGGGCCTTGGACACCTGCAGGTTCAAGGTCCTAAATGGGATATCATCTGTGGCCCTGTGTATTCAAACATACATGGTGCCTGTGACTCAGATATCATATCGGCCTGGAGTAGGCTAACAATGCCCCAGAGGACAGGAACCAGAGGAGGGGAGCCCAGCGATGTCCCTCACCAAACTGACAGATGTAACGGTTTCGAGTTTTACAGCGTTGGTCATTCCAGTTGAAGGCAGATGATGCCTGAAGCTCCACACAGTTGCCGAACCTGGGGGGCCAGGATAGGGGTGCACCGGGTAGAGGAATGAAATTAGGTGTCCAGGAGAGTCTTAAACTGTCCACCCTGTTAGGCTATCTGCATCTACCAGGCCCACCCCCAAGCTCCCACCCTGCTTCTAGAGCATGGAAGCTCTTCTCAGAAAAGCCAGGAGGTGTCACCAAATCCCCCTCCATGGCAGTGCTCAGCCACACTAGCTAGTGGGTGGGGGGACAGAGAGGGCCACCTCCTGTCCCAGCAGGAGAAGAGATGCCAGGAGCTTGGTCAGGCCTGACCAGCAGTGGGGAGGACAGGGTGATATTTGGAGCCCTTGGGGACCATGCAGTCTCTGCCCCTCCTCCCCTGCCATCTGTGCCCAGGGCATTCCTGGGCTTTAAAAAGCATGACAAGGCCACATAACTAGAAATTCCTTGGCACAGGACAGCAGATGGATAGAAGTGTGCTTGAAGGATGGGGGGGTAGACAGCGATAGAGTGCTGAATTCAGTGTCATGATGCAGGCAGAGGGCAGGTGGGTCGGCCAAGAGAGGGGCTGCTGGGTGACAGGTAGTGGGACAGCTGAGGGGACCACAGGGACAGGTAGATGGATGAGGTCTTAGGTTCCCTCTCTTTCATGTGATGTGCCTTTTTCCTCATTTAGCCCTGGCCCTGCACCACTGTACCAAGTTCCCTGGCACCTGGCAGGTAAGGGTCAGGTCTTCAGAGGGTTTTTCAGTAGAATCTGAAGGTTCAGCCAAGCAAGCCCAAGGGAGAAAGAGGCCTGGGGGAAGGTGGCCACCCCAGACTCACCCCTGGTTGTCAGGCTGACCGAAGGCAAAACTGGTGAAGGACTGGTGCTCCCCAGTGGTCCAGCGGAAGGAGTCCTTTGCCATCTTGTAGGTGAGGCCTGAGTCAGTAGCCAAGGTTGCCCACCACTTGAGAGCCTTGGCCCCCACTCAGACGCTGAGCCCAGGAGCCTAACACCTAATGCCTTTTACCTCCAGTCCTGAAGCCCCTCATCCCAGTCTTCCAGCCCCCACCCCTGATCTACAGCCCTCTCCTGGGTAAGGTTGGCAGCCTGACCCGGCCCTGTCCTAGCTGCCACGCTGTCTCCACACTGCTGCGAGCTGCTAGGACTCTGGGAGTTGTGCAGGTCATCAAGCCCCACACTCACCATGCCCCAGCCAGCCAAGACACTCACCAATCCAGAAGTTCCTGGTCTCAAAGTCACTGTCAGTCACCTCATTGGTAGTCTCCAGGCGGCCCAGGTAGAACGCGAGGATGTCCTGCACTTTCTGGCTCTCAATCTGGGCTAGCACCCCGCCCTTTCCCTGTAACCCCAACCCAGGTCATGCTGACAGGGCCCCCAGAGCTTCAGCCAGCCCTTCCTGCCCATCGAGCACCCCACCTCAGCAGTGGGCCCCACCGATGTGTGTATGTGTGCTGGCATGGCTGTCTTCACACTCAACCCCGACAGCTTCTGGCCTCTGGGACTGGGGTCCCCCTTCCTGTCCCCTATTTCTCCCTTCCTGAGCAGGGGCCCACAGGCTCAGGCAGGGTCCTACCTCGAAAGAGTTTGTCTCAAGTGCACAGTGTCTGAAATACATGCAGCACTTGAATTGAGTGTGAACATGGACGCATCCGAGAGATGCCAGTGAAAATCTGGATTCCTGGTTTTGAAAACCTGAGTTCTGGCCACTTTGACCTGACATTCGTGCAGGGAAGTCAGCTGCTGGAGCTGAATCAGGTCAGCTCCTTATAGAAGGGGTTTGTCCCTGGTTCCCCCATGTGCTAAAGTGACCTCCTGGCTTCTATGAGCCTCGGAATCTGTGACCTCTGCTTTATACTAATGAAGACAGGGAAGTCAAGAGATGTTGAAGGGTTACTCCATGGCCACCCTCGTGTGAAATCCTGGGATCCCTGGGAAGGCAGGCCCTGCTGTCACCTGGCATTTCATCTTGGCTCCGTAATAGGTGTCTGCCTCCGAAGACACGGTGAAACAGTCCCCGTCGATCCTCAGGTCACAGGTGTGGAAAGGAAAGCGCACCTTGGCTGGGGTGGGGACGGGGGAGCTGAGCTTGTGTATTGCACAGTAGAATCACAGCTGCTTCCCACCCTACCAGGGCTAAGCTCAAGGTGCCCCTTCCTCTGGCCGCCTGCTCCCAGCTAGAAATGGGCAGGGGTGAGTGCTGTGCTGGTAAATGTGTAACAGTGCGCGCTCTTGCTGGAAAAGATCCATGGCTTGTAGCACTTGCCAGTTTCAGTAGAGAAAATGCCCCAACCATGGTCAGTTTCAAGCTACCAGTGTGATGTCACTGAACGGGGAGCAAGGAAGAGATGCACACAATGGGCTCCTACAGGCTGGTAGAGTGGAACCCAGTGCTCCACTGAAGGGGGTCCTGTCAGGAGCCATGGCAGGGACTCACTGGCACACTGGGCTCCCCCGTAGCCAACGTCACAGACACAGGAACACTCCTCTTCCCGGAAGCGGCCATGTACGCACTGCACGCTACACCGCACTAACACGATGGAGAGGGGTAAAAGGGCTCAGCCTTGAACATTCAGGGGTGCCAACCCCAGCAAGAACACCCCCATAAGGGCTTATAATGATTCCATGCTTGGCTTGTGCGGTCTGACTCTCACTGTGAAAAGAAGCAACTGGGGGTTTGGAAGGTGACTAGCCCATGCCCACAGAGTGGGGAGCAGGAAAGTGGAACAAGAATCCACTACTAGACAGTGCACGCTATAAGCCCAGCACTCAGAAGGGGGAGGCAGGAGGATCACCGAGAGTTTTTGAGGCCAGCCAGGGCTATACAGCAAGACTCTGTCTCAAACAAAACAAAACAAAACAAAACAAAACAAAACAAAACAAAACAAGATTCCATCCCTGTTTCCTAATTACATCCTCCTCCCATTGTCCCATAGCCTAAGAGGTCAAATCTGATTCCATATTGAGTCTCCTCCAGAGCTCCTCAGGGTATGGCAGACTGTTGGGTTCAGTGAATGCTTATTGAATGAAAGAATGGAATATACTAACCCTGCAAGTACATGACTGGTATACACACACCCAGGCTTACCTCCTCCATGCCCTCACCTTGGCAGTATCTGCCTGTGTAGCCAGGTGGACAGTGGCAGTGGCAGGTGCTAATGTTGAGATATCCATGATTCCGGCAGCTCATTCGACATGGATTCCTGGGGACCTCTGGTCCGATGAGGAGGAAATGCTGAGCAGGGACCTCCACTGAACAGGCCAGGCAGGTGCC
Source organism: Dolichotis patagonum (assembly GCA_004027295.1). Lineage (NCBI taxonomy): Eukaryota > Metazoa > Chordata > Mammalia > Rodentia > Caviidae > Dolichotis > Dolichotis patagonum. The sequence continues at coordinate 64,962 of PVJX010005460.1, forward strand.
ACCCCAAGTGCTGATGGCCAAGGCTTCCAGGACAGCCTCTTAGGTTGTTACCACCCACCCTAGGGTCACCAGGCCATGCCCTGATGTGCCTGCTGGAGGCACGGTGGGGCACTCACCACAGAGCCCCCCTGCATGGTTCCAGGCCTTGAAGCAGCCCGAGACGCTGGCTGTGCAGAGTGAACACCAGGCGCCCTCCTTATAGGGGACAATTGTCTTCCCGTTTACCTCCCAGTTGCCTCTGTGAGAGCAAATGGCAGCAGGGAGTCAGGGAGCTGGGAGAGACAGGGAGGTCTGCTAGGAGAGAAAGATGGCCTGCAAACAAGCCCTGGGCAAAGTCCTTTGAAACATGGTTATGCTTCCAGGAAGGGGCATCCAGGGATAGTTCTGTTCTGCCTGGCCAGCATCTTCTGCATCTTCTCTGTCTCTTCTCTTCCCACTCCCAGCAAGGGTGCAGACAGAAGAGTGTGCAGGTGGGCATCTCGCCCCAGGTGTAACTCTCCTGCCTTGCCCTCCCGTGGCCTGCACCTCAGGGGCTTACCCGGGGGAGTAGATACAGACAAAGGCTTCCATCGCTGCCCGTCCCACAGAGCACAGATGCCTCCCGCAGCCCAGCTGGCTCGAGGTGGCCCACACGAGCTGCGGGAGACACAGTGGCTAAGAAACCCTATTAAGGACCATCTCCATTTCAATCCAGGGGCCAGAAGCACAGGCAATGCACACCCTGGCCAGGGCACACAGCTTTAGCCACAATCCAGGCAGATAGCTGGCTCCCCCACCTCCCTGGGGGCCCTGGGAGCAGTATCTGGGGAAGCGATGCTGGGGAGGGCTATAAGGGTGGTGAGCATCTGAATCCACTCAAGATTTTCTGAGAGGAGGGTAGGAGGTGAAGATTAGGAGATACTTGATATATTTCCACTCATGCTTGTGGAGCCATGCTCGATCACTCCATGAACAAGGGTAGCATGGTAGAGTTTCAAAGGGCTTCATAGGGCAGAGATGAGCCATTTGAGGCCATGCTAGCCCACTAACTCTCAATGCCTGAGACCAGTGAAGACCAGAGAACCTCCCAGCTGAGCCCAACCTGAAGGTCAGCCTGCAAAATCATGCCTTAGCCTGCTAAGGTTTGGACTGGTCTGCCATCTAGCCAAACTAATGGGTGTGGGTCTTTAAACTTAGACGTAAAGTCTTAGAATCAGTGACAACTTGGGAAAAGCACAAATGATCAATACACAGGAACAGCTAAGCAAATGCCAGTAGCCACTAAAAATGACAAGCACCAGACTGGATTGTGGCAGGAAGATGTGAAGATGCAGTCATATACATTAGAGAATTTATTTTTTTTAAGGAATCTATGGAACTTTTGCAAGCACTGAGTTCTCACTAAATGACTGAGCAATTTTCAGCAAAGATCAAAGAATCACCACCCTATAGGCCACATTGTATTAATTCAATGGAATAAAAATTTTTCCCTTTTTTAAATGGAATAAGATTTAACAGTTTAGAAGTAAAGAAACTATATTTTGGAAATTTAAATATATACTTCAAAATCGAAAAACAACATCATGAGGCTGAGGTAGGAGGATCACAAATTTGAGCTCAACAATTAGCAAGTTTGAGCTGGGTAATTTACTGAGACCCTGTCTCAAAAGTTAAAAATGATGAGGAGGGTTGGGGATGTAGTTCAATTCAAAGGCTCTGAATTCAATCCTCAGTATCACCATCAGGAAGACAAAAACAAAAACCAAAAACCCACACACATGATGGGAAATGGAAAACAGCCCTAATAACAATGAAAACATTTGTTTCTGCACTCTGGGAGGCTAATGCAGGAGGTTGGAAAGTTCAAGCCCAGCCTGGACAATGTAGTGACTTAGAGATCCTGTCTCAAAATTTAAAAGGAGGGGGGACTCTGTGGATATATTCCAGTACGAAGGTCCTTGGTTCAATCCCTGATAGCACTCCATAAACAAATAAATAAAGTTACAGAAAATAAAACTAAATAAACTGGAGGAAAAGGAACCCGAATATTTAGGACAAAGTGTAGCATCTTCTGAGATGCCCCACCCAGCACCATGGGAGCCTTGGTCTCACCTGTGACTCACTCACCTGAGTGTAGTGGGTGCAGGTGGCATTATGGGCACACTCGGCTGTCTCGTGGTTGTACCGCTGCCCCTCTGCAAACCAGAGGTTGATTACCTCAACAAAGGACACGGAGCCTTCAGGCAGCAGCTGCATGTTCCAGCCCATTTGCTGGGTGCGCTGTGGGGCAGAGGCCAGATCTGGGGCTGGCATGCCACATAGGGCTGCCCTGGCTTGAGCCAGCTGAGCCAGGCTCTCACTCCAGTCCTGCAGTGGCACAAACAGACATGCACAGAAGGACTTGGTTGGGCAATAGCTCAACTGCCCTGCTGTCTCTGAGCACTCACAGCATAACAGGTCTTGGTGAGAGGACAGCACTGGATGAGGGGTCCTGCTGGCTACCCAATGTTCTGAGCTGGGCTCGCTCACTGTGTGGGGCCAGGAAGGTGCTCTCTCCTTAGAGCTGGGAAGGCATGGGTGGGTCTGGCACCTGACACCTGCACCAGAGTCCTGCTCTGCCCAAGATCAAGCCACCACCTTCCTGAGACACCTGGGCACCCTGAGGCCCTGCCTAGCAAATAGTGGCAGTCCAGGTGATAGAGTGGGCTTTTGCTGTCATTTTCCCTATTTGGCAATGTAAACCTTGGCTGGTATCCTGGTTGGTATCCAGGGCTGCTTGCAGGCTGCTTCCATGTGTACATGCATGTTGTCTGTGATACTAGAGACCAAACCTAAGGATGCTCTACCACCGAGCTACATCCCCAGTCCCTTTCATTTCTTGAGACAGGATCTTGATAAATTGCCCAGTCAGTATTTGAACTTGAGATTCTCCTGCCTCTGCCTTCCAGAATGCTGGGATTACATGCATGTGCTACTGGGCCTGGCTTAATTTGTCTTGAGGTGAAGCTGGCCCTGGCCATTTCAGAAATGCTCTGCTGCTCCCACCCAGCCAGTTTTATTTCCTGATTTAGCAAACAGCTCCAGCAGCCCACTCCTCTTTTCTGGTCCTCCTAGACCCTCTACCCCCTGGAGCACCTAGGAATATTGACTGGAGATGAGGCGTGAGAGGTCCCCTGGGCCTCAGCATTTCGGGCCCAGTAAGCAGAGTGCTCTGAGGTGGGCTCACTCTTCCTCACCACTTGCAACCCCATGAAACGAGGGACTTTCTGCAGTCATTATGCCATGGCCACTCCTGCTCCAGCCCAGCCATCTCATTTGGGCCATGGGACCTCCAGTGTCACTTAATCTCCATGAGACAGCATTGTCTATAAAGTGCAGACAATTAAGTGCCCATAGGACAGATCACTGTAAGGACTAAATAAATGCAGAGAGAAAGGTGTCCCATTCAGGCTGCCTCAGTAGATGTTCATTGTGATTTTACCTCCAGTGAGGGCCAGAGGGGAGCAGAGGCAGAGGAGCAGGGCAGGAAAAGGGGGAGAACTGACCGCCCCACCCCCACCTCCTGGGAAACTGACCCCAAGCTCTCAAGGTCACCACCCACACCGCTGTCAGCCTCAGGAGTTTGTGGGACGCAGCCACGGGGAACCCTGCCTCCCCTTTTTTTCTGCCCAAGCTCCCTGCCCTGTTAACAGGAGTTGGGGCTGCAGGGGTCCCGGGCTATGGGGCAGCATTTCTAAGCCCAGGACAGACCCACCCCTCAGCCTCCATCCCGGTAGTGGGGAACCCTCTGCCCCCACCACAGTTCCTGTGTTTAATGTGAATAAATGAACAAGCAGCCCCTCCATAGCCCGGGCCTGCCCCATGGGACACATCTTCCTTAGGCTCCCTACCCCACCCTTCCTGCTAGACTTCTTTGTACAGCTCCTCTTCCCTGGAGAAGGGGATCTCCCGCCCTTCCATGGCTTCTGGTTTCCATGGCAATGGGATGCCAGGGAAGGCCCAAGGTCTGCTCTTCACACAAGCAGGAGGCGAGGGGCCTGGCCCCCAATGCTAAAGACCCCGGCAACTAGGGCTTCAGTCCCCCAGTGACCAAGGTGACTGGCTGGCTGTGCCTGCACTACAAGGCAGAAGGACTGCCTGGCACTGGCATGGCCCCCTGACCCTGTGGGTCTCTGTGTCTCCCTCTAGCTGGCTGTCCTCTCTCTAGAGCAGGGCCAGGGCCAGGGCACTCACCATTCTCCGCATGTTGGCCGCTGGGGGCTGCACCCGGCTCCGCAGGCGATTGTGCAGGGACAGGAGCAAGAAACTCTCCTTTCTGCTCAGGGCTGGGGGCCAGGAGAGAAGGTCAGGTCACCCAGCAGCTGACCCATCCCCCTGGCAAGGTGAGAGTCAACCCCATCTCTAGGACACCAGACCTGAGATGGATGGGATATGGGTGGTGGGATGGTATAGAGCACCGAGATGGAGGGAGACCAGCAGGTGGGGCAGGGACAGGGTGCTGTGAGAGTGCTAGGGTGGGGTCAGTGGAGAGAGCGAGAGGTCAGGGTGGAGTGTGAGGAGGGCTCAGGTCTGGGCTCCTCGCAGTGCCCTTGCTAGAGCTCCTCTCCACCCTTGCATCTCTTCAGGGGTCCCAGATGGCCCTATACCTCGTCCCATCCCTTTTATCCCACTTCCTTCCCTGCCCCAGGCCCAGGTCTCTCATTAAATGACACCAGCACAACCCGGGACTCCGGCCTGAGACCTGGCTTCTGGAAGCCCTGGCACCCCCTTTACACACCTTGGTGTTCCTTACCTCCCGGCACTGACTTCTGCTCTGGCAGCTGAGGTGGCCACACTTCTGCCCATGCGATGCCAAGGAGAGCCAGGAGCACGGACAGGAGGCCCGGCCGATGGCCCTGGCCTCTCAGCCCTGGGGAGGGCACCAGCTGCAGCATGGGTCTGTTGGGCGCTGCAGGGACAGTCTGCCTCGGCCGTCCAGCGCCTCCCTGGGCTGAATGGAGCTATGCACAAACTCGAGGAGTCAGGCTGGGCTGGCAGACAAAAGAGGGAGGCCAGTGAGTACTCAGTGTGTCCAAACAGCGTCCCGTCATTAGCGATCGACCAACCGGAGTGCTAGATTGAAAAGAGACAGACAGCTCCCTGGGATGCCTCCATTGTTGGGCCTCCTCCTGGCCTGGCCAGCCTGCCCCACCGACAGCAGGCAGAGCAGTGTGCACTGACCTCATGGCCCCTGCTAATCATTGCAGGATTATTGGCACCCTCAGGGAGCCCTCAGAGACCCTGCTGATTGGCTTGCAGACATTCCAAGGCTGGGGATTAGTGGCCCATGGTTGTGCCCAAGCTGGGACAGGGTCCTCCAGGCCCATAGACAACTTCCCGAGGCCCTGGCCTAGATGAGGAGGTTGGGGCTTCAGCTCTGTGTCCTGTGGGGCAAACGGGAACTGGGCAAAACCCCAGGGGAGTTGTTTCTTTCTTTAGAAACTCATCCCAACCCCCAGCCATGAATTAAACATAGGCAGGAGGTAATTGCACACCAGACAGGTGCCACTGGCAAACTCGTAGGAGAGCAGGCCGTGGAGCTGCACCTTCGGGAGGAAATGGCTGCCTTACAAAAGTCCTTCTGGGTGGCATGGAGGACTAAGCCCAGCCCTGGTGCCTGCCACCCTCACCCACGTGACTGCAGGCCAGGAGAGGGCGAGTCAGATGGGCAGAGGAGCACTTGATAGATGGCCTTGGCTAGCTCGGGCCCTGCTGGGAGCAAGCCTGTCTCTGGACACACAGGCTGTGGGCCAGCAGGAGGGCAGCAAATTGCCACACAACCTTAGGGGGCTGGCTGAGGCCTGCAGAATCCCACTGTAATCAGGGAGGCCGCTCTGCACCACAGCCCATGTTCCTTAGAGAATTAAGCCCTGTCCTGCAGACCGCAGCCATCCCAAAGCACAGCCTTGCTGGAAATCATTTCCTTCTGGCATTTGGGTATTTGGGTGCCCCCTGGCCCCTGAACTGGCACCCCCTCAGGACTGGGGGCCAACTTCATGGAAACTCTGCTGAGATACAAGTGGGCTGGACTTTCCAGGGAACATTACTGGGAAGTGGATATAATTCTGGATGTTAGGCAGTGGGGACAAGGCCAAACATAGGGACCCCAAAGCTAACCTCCAACTCACTACATCCAGGTCCCAGCAGTGCTTAAGTGCCACTGATTGTCTGTTTGTTTGTTTATTTGAGACAGGGTCTGGCTATGCAGTGCATGCTGGCCTTCAACTCACTGTGTAGCCCAGGCTGCCCTTGAACTCTTTGAAGCAATCCTCCTGCCTCAGCCTCCTAATCCAGAGTGCTGGGATTATAGCCACCTCGTTAGTACAGTTTACGAGGCAAGTTCACACATGTAGATTCATTCATTGTTACAGTGATCTATGTTGTAGCAGATGTGACACATGATGCCCACTTTGTAAATGAGGAAACTTGGGCTCAGTGTGTCTCAAAGACTTCTCCAAGGTCACCCAGTGAGGACTCAGTGCACCTCACTGAGTCCTCAAGAACTGAGTCACTGAAGGATCTCTGCCTTCACATTCCCAGTGCTTCCACTCACATCGCGGATTTTCTTGGGTTCAGTTTTTATAGCCATGCTCTATGTTGACTAACAGATGAGCCAGATCACAGTCCTGGGCTTCTGTGATAAATGTGACTCATTTTCTCCTGAAGTGTGATGACGGGCGCTTGGGGCAGCCAGGAGGAAAATAGATTCTGGGAGTTAGATGTAGAATAACTTTTGAAGCTCACTATAGCAGGAGGCCAGAGTGAGCCCAATTTAGGAGCCAGAAGAGGAAACACTGGATAAAATACAGACAGGTGCCCGAAGGCCCAGAGTCTAACCAAGATGCTCTGTGTGACTCTGTGGCCCATGTGCGGCCCCTGGGCCTCAAAGTCCAGTTGCAGAAGGGGAAACTCTGCCAAGCTCCCAAGTGCCTTGCACTGTAGTGTAACTAGTAGTTTCTCCTGAACCCACATTTTTTCCTGGAGCTTGCTCAGTGGTTGGTTTGGGTTTGGAGAATGGACCTGTAAGATTGCAAGGAATCTTTCTCCAGGGGATGTAGGGTTTATATCTACCACCCAGGTATTAGAACTCACATCCCATTAATATTCACCTACCTATTCACCTGCTATAGTTTGAATCTTTTTTTTTTTTTTTGAGACAGGGTCTTGCCATGTAGTTTAGGTTGAACTTGAACTCACTATGTAGCTCATTCTGGCCTTGAACTCTCAGTAAACCTCGCCCCTCAGCCTCCCGAGTGCTGGGATTACAGCATGTGCTATTATACCAGGCTTACAGTTTGAATCTAGACAGTCCCCCGCTAACCCCTATACTAAAGGCTTGATTGCCAGCCTGTGGCGCTATTGGAATGTAGCAAAGCCTGTCAGAGATGGGGCCCAGTGGATGAAGTTAAGTCACTGGGGGTTGTCCTTGAAGGGGACATTGGGGGCCAGGCCCCTTCATGTCTGTCTCTTTGCCTCCAGCCACCATGAGATGAGAAGCTTTGTTCTACCATGTGTTTTCACCATGATGTTCTGCTTTACTTTGAGCCCCAACGCAATGGAACCAATTGACTGTAGAATGGAACCTTTGAAACTGTGAGCTGAAGTGAACCTTTATTTCTTTTAAGTTGATTGTCTCAGGTATTTTGTCACAGTGATGCAGAGCTGACTAATATACTACCACTTTCCAGCTCATGCCCAGTGGACACCTCTTTGCTCAGTTTGTAATCTTCCTTAAAAGGTTATATAATATTTGGATCATTTTGTTTCTTCCTGAAACAGCTCATATTTTCAGGGATATGAGATTCTGTTGATGTTCTCCCAAGAAAATCTCTTCCAGATTTACATTCAAATCTAGGACAACTATGGTGACATCTAGAAATTACATGCCCATATTCTTTTTACCTACAAGCTTTCAAATTTTTATTTTGGGTGGTGCTACCTGCCTATAATCCCAAGACTCTAGGAGACTGAGACAGGATAATCATAAATTTAGATCCAGCCTGCATGATGTAGTGCCTTGGCAAGACCTTGTCTCAAAATAGAAAATATGAAAAGGGCTGGGGGATGCCTTGCAGCTGGACTGGGAGCCTAGGACTTCGAATGAGGGGGACCCTGGGGAGCTTTAGGCCAGTGAGAGTGCTCTAGAGGCTTTGGTGCAGCCCTAGGCCTGGAACTGGATGCTCTCAGAGGGGAAGATGGGAGTGTGGCCATGTATACCCCAGGTTTCCCCATCACTTGATAAGTCTCTGGGAGAGACTGGACTACACTGTGGGAGAGTCTGCAGCAGTATTGCTGGGAACAGACATAGTTCTCATTGTAGGAAGTGGCCTGGACACTGTTCTGGTACACCCTACCCATACTTCAGGGGCATTTCTTACTGAAGTGGAGGCCACCTTGTTTGCATCTAGAAGTCAGTTTCCATACTGTAACTGGAGTCTGACCACCTGAGCCACGCCGCTTTGATTCAACTGTCTAGTTACAACGTGAACTCAGAAGGAGATGGCTAAGTTCAGACTTGAGCTCTGACTTTTCTTTAATATGTACATAATTTTACTTATGTTCTTTTTCAAAAAGTCATTGAATGTTTGCGTGTTGTTTATTTGTGTGCCATGGAGTAACAGCAGAGGAAACAAGTTTACAACCATTTTGCTTTTTAATAATGAAAAATATTTTTCTGAAAATTAAGATCTAAATACTCTGTTGTAAACAAGGCATAAATACTTTTTATTCTAATTCTAGTAAAATTAAAAATGGTTTTAAAATGCAGCATATCTTCTTTAGTCTCCTTAGTGAAGCATTTCACTTTGTGTTTTTGGCAAGCTTTACAGTAGATACAGACTATATGGGTTCTTGATAACTATGGGTTGATTCATTTTGGTGAAGCCTGGTTTCTTCAGTAAAGCTCTATGTTTGTTTAGCCCTGATTAGTTCATCCAAGAAATCACTGGGTCATTCACCACTGTTCAACCATTTTAATTTTATTGTTTGTTTTGTTTTGTTTTGTTTGAGATAGGGTCTTGTGAGCCGGGGATTTAGCTCAGTGGCTTAAGCGCCTGCCTGGCAAGCGTGAGGTCGTGAGTTCAATCCCTGGTACCAAAAAAAAAAAAAAAAAAAAAAAAAATAGATAGGGTCTTGCTATGTAGCCCAAGCTAGCCTTGAACTCAGAACAATCCTCCTGCCTCAGTCTCTGTAGTGCTGGGACCCACAGGTGTGTGCCACTGTGCCCAACTTTCCCACTTTTTATTTCTGTCACCTCCCCAAAATGCCTCAGATTATGCTCTTGTTTTTGGATAAGCCCACTGACAAAGTTAGAGCCCTCTAACTAGCTAGATCTAGTCACTTTGCAAAAGCTTATCAGCAAGCAAGCCTGCAACACAGTGAGCCTTTTGGGGGGACATACTGGATCTCAACAGTAACACATGCCTCTTTAAAATTAGATACTGTTTACACAGCCAATTGCCAGACCTTAAGTATATAATTCAATGAATTTTTTTGTATTTTGTCTTTTTTTTTTACAATTATTTTTTAAATTAGATTTTACTGGTACATTTTAGATATATATGATGATCATATTCATCATAGAGCAATTTTTAAAAATGTTTATTTTTGTTGTTATTGCTGGAAATTGAACACAGAGCCCCAGGCATGCTAGTCAAACTCTCTAACATGGAGCTATACTCCAGACCGATTTGGTAAATTTTGGAAATGCATGTACTAGTGTAATCAACACCCTAGTCAGGTATGGAATATTTCTATTACCCCAGAAGTTTTCTTCATACCTTTCCCCAATCTTCATTCCTCAATATGCAACTTCTAAGGAATTCTGATTTCTATCATCATAGAACTTCAAAACTTCATGTTTTGAAGTTCATGTAAATGGACTTACATAACATACACACTTTTATGTCAGGATTCCTTTTCTCCATACAGTGTCTGTGAGATGCATTCATGTTGTTGCAGTATCAGCATGTAGTTTCTGATTAAATTGTTTGTTTAAAATTGCTGGTCTTAGCCAGGCATGGTGGTGCATGACTGTAATCCCAGCACTTGGGAGGTTGAGGCAGGAGGATCACTGCACATTTAAGGCTAGCCTGGGCTACATAGTGAGTTCAAGGCCAGTCTGGGCTACATAGCAAGACCCTGTATCAAAAGAAAAATGCTGGTATTTCATTGTTTGTCTATTTGTTCATCCTCCTATCAATGGACTTTTGAGTTCTTTTATTGTTTATTATGAATTAGGTTGCTATACAAATGATGGTACCATTTAAAAATTTCTTTTAATTAATGCCTAGAAAAGAGAAAAAAGACAAAATTATCCCATGCCAAAAGATGAAGGGAGATTTTCTTTCTTTCTTCTTTCTTTCTTTCTTTCTTTCTTTCTTTCTTTCTTTCTTTCTTTCTCTTTCTTCTTTCTCTTTTTCTTTCTCCTTTCTCCCTTTCTTACTTTCTTCTTTTGCAGTACTGGGGATTGAAACCAGGCATCGTGCATGCTAGACAAGGGCTCTACTCTATACTACTGAGCCCCATTCCTGATCTTAGGAGGTTTTTTTTAATAGGAAGATTTTTAAAAATTAAATTATATTTATTTTTTTAAATTAAATTAAATTAAATTAAATTAAATTTATTTTTGTAACGGGAATCAAACTCAGGACCTTGTACTTGCCAGGCTGGCACTTTTACCACTGACCTATATCCCCAGCTTTAGGAAAATTTTTAATGAATCATTCAATTTCCTTAACAGTGACAAGTCTACTCATGTCTTAGTTACTGTCTATATTGCTGGAGCACAATACTTAACACCTACAACTTAAAGGAGAAAAGGTTTATTTTGGTTCACATTTTTAGTGCATAGTTGGCCGTCTCCAAGACAGGAAAGCTTAGATAAGACTCACTCATGTTGTGGAAGGTAGTGTGCTTGCCACAAGGCTATTTATTTATTTATTTACTTACTTACTTACTTTACTTAAGGACTCACTATGTAGCCCAGGCTAGCCTTGAACTCCCAGTGATCCTGGCAGAGGAAGGACACTCACCTCATAGTAGCAAGGAAGAAGTGTGAAGTGGGGAACCCAGGAGGGAGATAGACCCCACCAGGAGATGCCCCTGGCGACCCACCTCCTGCAACAAGGACCCTGCCGAACTGCACATTTAACTCTAGCAACTCAGGAGCCAACAACTCTTCAACAGTCCCATTTTTGAACCAGGCATGGTGGGACACACTGTAATCCCAGCCCTGGAGAGGCTGAGACAGGAAGATCATTGTAAATTCAAGACCAGCTTGGACTACAAAGTGAGTTCAAGGCCAGCCTGAACTGCACAGTGAAACCCTGTCTCAAAAAAGGAAAAAAATTTAAACATTCCCATCTTTGAACATGTGAGTAACAACACATATTTCTAATTTTTTTCTCTTCCTCTTCTTCTTCTGATGATGATGATAGATTTCCTTCTGTCTTATTTTTGGAATCTAATATTCTCACTGTTTTGTTTTGTTCTGACTTACTGTTTTGTTTTATTTAATGTTCTGTTTTGATTGGTTTTATTCTGTTTTATTTGATTTGATTTTGCTATGTCTGATGGTATGGACAACTATTATGAAGACAAAAAGATATATTAGGGCAGCCATCATTGATTTCCTTTTATCCTGTTTTGAAGTTCTGTACACTTTCACTGTTTTAGTTTTGATTGGCTTTATTCTGTTTTATTTTGTTATGTTTTATTCTCAATAAATAAATAAATAAATAAATCTCATCAATGTCTGCTTTTTTCCTCTAAAATCAATGTTTTATATATTCTTTGTCTTCATCTTTGTTGTCATTGTTGTTTGAGACAAGGTCTCACCACATTGCCCAGTTTGGCCTTGAACTCCCAGGAGGGGGTGATCCTCTTGCTTCAGTCCCAGAGTGTCTGGGACCACAGGTACATACCATATTGCTTGGCTGATTTGAGATTTTATCAAATACATCTTCTGTGGCATTGATTTGCTCGTGTGGGATTTGTCCTTTGCATTATTAATATAGAACATTATATTAATTGATTTTCAAATGGCAAACTAATGTTGGATTCCTGGAATAAAATCCTGCCCAGTGATAGTATTTAATCTTCTTTATATGTCACTAGGTTGAGTTTTGTAATATTTTGTGGAAGATTTTCATTCACAAGAGATATTGATCTGTGGTTTCCTTGTGATGCCTTTGCCTGGATTTGGTCTTAGGATAATATTTTTTTTTTAATTTTTTAAAATTTTATTTTATTTTATTTTTTAAAATTTTATTTATTTATTTGGTACAGCAAGTCGGGGGAGTTTCCTTCTACTATCTCTGAAGGCAGATATTTTTTAACGCCGTTTTGGTCAATTCACCAGAAAGAAATAGCAGGTGAGTATAGCGGACTTGGGGGGGGGCACCTGCAGGGGAGAGATCCTGGCGCCTCTGGGTGCCTCGAGAACAAGGAACTCCTCCCCTCTCTGAGGGGTAGCTGTGATCATGCCGGCATGTGGGCTGAGAATCAGACATCTCACCTTGTCCTGTCAGCCGCCCTGTGTTCTCCCTCTCCCTCCCCCCTGCTTAGCAAGTGGGAGCCAGTGAACTACACATCTGGTGAAAAGATTGGCTGTGTTAGTATGAGCTCCCCATATGCAAAGATAAGGACAACCATTTGGAAGAAAACAAGAGACAATATGACAGATAGTAAAGATCCTGGGTTGTCTAGCTTTGAAATTTAGGCTTCCTTATGTCCCATTCTGTTGTTTTGTTGTGTTTAATTTTACACCCTTTTAAAATAAAAAATTAAAAAAAAACAGCAGCTACAAGCAATCTGCTGGCTTTGCTTCAGGGCCACGGTCTTAGGATAATATCAATCTGATAGAATGAGTCAGGAAATTATTTTCTTCCATTTTTTGAAGAAGTAGTATTCCTTCTTTAAATATTTTCTAGAATTCATCAATGAACTAGTGACATCATTTTCACCAGATCTTTCTTTCCTTTTTTTCCAAATAGTTGAAGGCCTTTCTTCCCCTGAGGAAGAAGGAATTCAGCCTACACATTTTTTGTGGACATGAAGTGACACATTCCCTGAATTTCCCATCTGCTGGTTGCTCTGAGGCTTCAGAATTGCCAGCTTCTACAAATGATGACTCAACTTCATTTCCTTTCTCCTGCCCTCCCTTTTTTTTTTTTGCATTTATTTATTTATTTATTTACAGATTCTCACTATATAGTCCAGGCTAGCCTTAAACTTAGTATTCCTGCCATAGTCACCTGAATGCTCAAATTCCAGGTGTGCACCATTGCACCAGGCTTGAATCAGTTTCTTCAATCTTTCTCTCTCTCTGTCTCTCTGTCTCGCTGATTATATATATATATATATATATATATATATATATATATATATTTCATTGGTCTTGTTGCTTGGAAGAACCCTGAATAATATACAGGGGCCTGGGAAAGGCAACTCCAAGTTCTCAGGCCAAGGACAGGTGACACAGGCATTGAGGGCCAGGCCAGGGGAAGACCAAGGTCCCTTGGCCACCAGCTGAGGCAAACTGGGCTGTGAGGGACTGAGGGTCCCTGAGGCAGCAGAACCTTGGGTGGGACCAGGTAGCTGAAGGAGCTGAAGGTGCTACTTCCCAGCACCCACTCTCTCACTGAGTCACCAACCTTTGTGCCTCTGACCCAGCCAGCTCCACCGGCGTTGAGGCATGGTGTCAGCCTAGGGACCCTCAACTCATGAGGTTGGTTGCCACCTACTGGTGGGTGCTTCCCACTAAGGCCAAAAGCGGATTCCCTTGTGGTCTGTGACACTACTAATTTCTACTAATTCATTGCAAAGAACAGTTTGTGCTTATATTGTTTGATAAGCTTTGCATGCCTGTATCTTGTAATCTGAGCAACTACTTTGAAGGTAACAATACACAATGTATTAAACACTGTTAATTTCCTATGATCTTGTTTTGAAATTCTGTATCATTATTTTTATTGTTTTTTTCTCTTTAAAATTTAAAAAAATTTAAAAAATCAAAATATATTTAAACATTTGTTTTTGTTTTTTGAGACAGTGTCACTATGTAGTGCAGGCTGCCCTCCAACTCGCAGCAATCCTCTTTCGTCAGCCTCCCCAGTGCTGGGAATACAGGCATGCATGCCTCCGCCCCACAAACCATTAATCTGTACACTTTTAAATCTTGCAAACATTATATGCCAGGTATTGTGGCTCATGTCTGTAATCACAGTACTTGGAGGATGAAGCAGAAGGGTAGTTGTGAGTGATAGGCCAGCCTGAACTACATAGCCAGACCTTGTCTCAAACAACAACAAATGAAACAAAAAAAGCAAAACAAGGTGGGGCTAGTGGTGCAACCCTGTAATCCCATCATTTTGGAGAGGCCAGCTGGGGCTACATAGTGAGTTTAAGGCCAGGCAGCAGTACAAAGAGATACTCTTTCTCAAAAACAATAAATAAATAAGAAAAAGAAAAAGAAACAAAACATCACAGTTTTGCTTTCCACTTCCTCCCATTCCCTGAACTGTGAGATGGAGGCATGGGCTAGGGCTGGAGACCCTGGGAAGGGGAATTTACAGAGCCAGGAGGGAGACAAGCAGACACAGGAGAAGGGGACAGTGGGCACAGGGAGGAGTCCATGCTCCTGGAGAGCAAGGCTGCTGAGAAGGCAGAGGATCGGCTCTTCCAGCCTGCACGGAGGTTAGGGGCGACTCAGGACCCAGGCTCAGGGTTCTGGGGCAGTGTGGCAGGGACACAGATGTCTCTGGGAGCTCCTGTTTCGTCCACCAAAGACCCTGGAGTCACTCCAGTGTCACCCCTGCAGCGCTGCTGCCAGCCAGGGCATGGGGACCTGGGTCTGCCCTGCTGAGGGGCGGAAGGTTGTGAGCAGAAGGGCCTGCTGGGCTTTGGGAACAACTCTGCAGGCGAGGATGCCACAACCCAGGGTGACTGTCACAGCCCTGAGAGCAGGGACAGAGGGACAATGTCCACTGCAGTGGGGACTGCGGGTGGCCTAGGAACTGCAAGTGGAGGCGCACGTGGCCTGGAGACCAGATGACACCTTGGTTTCTGGTTTGGTCCACTCTATGAGCCAGAAAGAGGAAGAGGTGTGGAAGAGCAAATGGAGAGGAGCTGTAGGTAGCAGAGTGTCAGGAGTGGTGGTGCAGGCCAGTAATCCCAGCTATTCAGGAGGCTGAAGCAGGAGGATGTCAAGTTCAAGGCAAGTCTGGGTACTTAGCAAGACCCTGTCTTAAAAAATAACAAGGACTGCTTTCTCTCTATAACTAAGTGGTAGACTGTCCTGGGGTTTGATCCCCAGAACTGAAAAAAACTTTGAGGAGCTGAGTAAAGACACCAACTTCAAAATTTGCAGTGAATGTGGCCCTGAAGCAAGGCCAGCAGATCGCTGTAGCTGCTGGTTTCAAAAAGGAGCCTAAAGAGAATTCTTTCTGTGGTCTGTTGGCCATTTCAGAACTTTGGAAATGGAATGGTCAATTTGTCAAAAAGAAATAGCAGGTGAATATGGTGGACTTTGGGGAGCCTGCAGGGAAGAGACCCTGGCACCTCGGGACCTGCACCTTGCAGTTGACTCGGGGTGCCGGGAGAACAAGGAGCCCCTCCCCTCTCTTGGGGGGCGACTGTGATCCTGACTGCGTGTGGGCTGAGAATCAGACATCTCCTGTCATCCTGTCCCCCATCCCGTGTCCCCCCCCCTCTTGCCTAGCAAGTGGGAGCCAGTGAACTACACATCTTGTGAAAAGATTGGCTATGTTATTTAGTATGAGCTCCCCATATGCAAAGATATGGACAACCATTTGGAAGAAAACAAGAGACAATATGACAGATAGTGAAGATCTCTGGTTGTCTAGCTTTGAAATTTATGCTTTCTTATGTCCCATTCTGTTCTGTTTTGTTGTTTAATTTTACTCCCTTTTAAAATAAAATAAAAAAAATTAAAAAAATTTGCAGTGAATGAAGCAATCCTTACAGTGGAGGCTGGGATTTCATTATCCCTAAATAACTAGACTATCAGAGCTCAAAAAAAAAAAAGCTGCATACAAACCCACCCCAGAGCCAGGGCTTGACAGCCTGCATGTGGTGTCATGCTTGTGGGCCTGTGGGTAGCCGTGTGGTGGCTTCCTGGACTTGGCTTGCAGGTCTCCCACCCTCTCTGCCCCACAGCTCCTAGAATAGAGGTCTCGAGCTCATGAAAATGCACAGCGGCTCCTGGGGCCTGGCTTACCCTTCTGCCTTCTGCTCACTTTAAAAGAAAGGTGGCCGAAGCCACCACCATCAGTGGGCCGGGAGATCTCCCCACCTCTTTCATACACTTAGGGTCACACTGTAGGAGGGAAGGAGGAACTGAAATAATGTCCAGGCCACTTGGCTGCTCGGGCTCCTTCCTCCCTCCACTCACTGGGTCACCCCAGCCAGCGCTGCCCTCCTGGCCACCTGTCTGTCCTTTGCTGCACACAAGCATCATGGGCTCCACGGTGCAGCAAGGCCATAAAGCTGCTTTGAAAGCCCTGCATGCAGCTGTTCCCACAGCTGTGTGACCTTGGAGAGCCATGCTGTGTCGCTGCCTGTGTCATCTGCTAAAAGCTTATCTTCTAAGGCTGTCACGAAGATTCTACAGGATGATATAAACTTAGCTCTTTTTTGCTTTTTGGTATACTCGGGACCTTGTGCTTGTCAGCCAGGTGCTGTGCCAATGAACACTATCTCTGGCCTCCAGGATGATATATAGTGATACAAAAAAAAATTTTTTTCCTTTTTGGTGCCATGGAAGTTGATCCTAGGACCCTCACACTGAACTCCAGCCCCAGTTATTTTGAGCCAAACGTATGATCTTGCTCAAACTTATGACCTTCTTGCTTCAGCCTCCCAGAGTTCTGGGAATACAGGCCCATGTTACCACACCCATCAACATGACTGTTTTTTATACATTGTTGGCTTCAGTGATGGAGAACAAACTCAGGGTTGAAAACACTCTAGTATTTTCTTTAAGGCCCCACTTAATTTCATCTTCTTTCATAAAGCTACCATTTAAATAACTAGCATTTCTCCTCAGGACTCTTTAATAGGTGGAATCTAGTGGCTTCTGGAAACCAAATAATTTCCTGGACAGCTCCTGTTTTAAATTTCTTTTTGAGGGGGACAGGGTCTTGGTATGTGTTCAAACCAGCTTTGAATTCACTATGTAGCCCAGGTTGGCCTCAGACTTGGAGTGATCCTCCTGCCTCAGCCTGCAGTGTTAGTGTTACAGGTGTGCATCACCACACCCAGTTGGGAAATCCCTTTAGAAATAGCCCATCCTTCAGGTTTGTTTCTTCCTGTTCCCTCAGAAGGTGTTTAGATTTTCCTGAGATCCTAGGGCAGCAGCCCTTATCCATAGCTCACCAAGCAGCTCTTCCCAAGTAGACTTCTAACCCATGGATGACATCTAGGTGAGTCACGTCCCTTGAGGGTGTATTTTCGAGGCCTCACTCTCCTCACTGGTGAAGCAGAGATACTCTCACCTCTTGGCCATAATTTCAGGAAAGCAGAGATGAGGTGACACAGTTAGGGCTTTGGGCACATTCCTGGCACAGAGCCTGGCCAGGAGGTTCCTTTCATGGTCACTCGCTCTGAGCCAGACTCTAGGCAGTAGCTTCATGGCAGCCAGCAGTGTCACCCAAGTGTGCTGTGGCTCCTGTCTGGAAGTTGGGACAGGGAGAGGGCAGTTCTGCTTTTTTCAGTGTCCTCTTCCAGAAGGTGCAAGCAAGAACCTGTGCACCTGGTTTTCCACATGAACATGGGCTATGCACATGAACGGTGCAATGTGTCAGATGCTTGACCTGAGTCAAGGGTGGGCAGGGAGTCAGGCACAGAGACAGCAATAGCAGCTGCAGGAGGAGGCAGGGAAAAGTTTCTCTGCAGCCCCACTAGCACTGCATGGAAAACCAGTGTCTCACTCAGTGCTTACAGGAGCCTGGAGGGCTGGGCCCAGGCCCTTGAAAAACCTGTGCTGCTCTCAAGGGATTTGGTGCTGGACACCAAAATTTACAAGACTGGCCAGCAGTGGCCACCCACAGAGTCAAATGCAGAAGAGTGCAAAACATCTGTCCCTGTGCTCCAGATCTGAAGGATCCAGCCAAAGGCCTGGAGTCCATGGCAGTGTCCACTCCCTGGCCACACCAGGAGGCTAAAGGATTTGAGATCGACCAAGGGGCCTGCGCTAGAAGCTAAAGAGTGTGGGGTGGCAGCCAGAAAGGCTGGCCCTGGCAGCTGAAGAATCTCCAAAGGCCAGGAGCCCACGCCCAAGGCAAAAGTGAAGACCCCAGCTCCTTGCACACAACAGCAGAAGCTCCAGTGAAGAAAATCAGCCATGATGAAGCCCTTCCGAGGAAAATCAGCTGGAATCCTTCTCTCCCCTTCTCCTTTTTACCCTCCTTAAAATCAACATTCCATGCCCAGAAACATGCTGACTCAATTCAGCTGGGTGTTCCCCACTCAAATTGACAATCAGTTCACCACCACACTCAGATATGGGCCTGCATCCTCCCTACCTTGGTTTCCAAATCAATCTGTCCCGCCTTTCTTGCTTCCTCCTTTCCTTTTCTCCTCTTTTTTTGTGGTACTGGAAGATTGAATTTACAGGGCCTTTCCACTCAGCAATAACATCCATCTTTTTTCTTTTTACCTAGAAAAAAAGTGTCACTAAATTCCTAAATTGCCCAGTATGGACTCAAATTTGTGATCCTCCTGCCTCAGCCTCCAGAGTGCTAGGAATACAGCCTCAGGCTATCATGCCCTGCCAAATTCTTTCTTACACCTTGATAGCACAGGTACACCTGGCTTCATGTGTTCTGATTATCCTGTGATGGCAAATAATGGACCACAGCAAGTTACTGCAAATGATGGACATTTCACAGGTCACATGGCAAGAGGAACTCCATGACTGTTTATTCATCTACATACTTGTGACATACAATGAAAATCTCAGTTGAAAGGCAGCTGGCTAGAAATACAGTACATAATGTTAATGCTGAATTCACAGAGAGTAGATATGCTCAATCACTCTTTGTGTCCAAGTCACTGTGGCGCTTGAGAAAAGATCCTAAATAGTCAAGTGCCTAGGGTGTCCTCAGGGTGAGCTGCACAGAAACAGAGAGGGCCTCAACAGAACCACACACTTACAAACACAAATGAATTACAGGACATTATCATCGTTACAGTGGCACTTTACACATCCCAGTGCTATGGCAACAGAAACATGGAAATGACAACCAGGATTTGGAGGCAGATATTTTAAATCAAAAGGCACTGATTAGGTTTGGTTCCAAAATATCAGGCTCGAAGGCCCAGGGAGGGAGGCTTTCATGGAGTTGAAAGGGGAGGTACAGAGACAGAGTTCCTGGCTGTCTTTGGTTCTTGCAATATGCATCACAGTAACCAAACCTTTCCAGGAGAAGTAACAGGAATTTCCAACAGGAACTGCTACCTGGGAAACAGACTGGCTGAGGGGGCATTTTCTGCTGCTAGAAAAGCCATCACTGACACAGCTGCCCAACGTTCTATCCCACACTCTCTGTCCCGAGGAAGGGAGGCCATGTGGAGGGAAGGCAACTCACACTCCAGCTGACTTTCTTTTTGTCCTCATGCTTCCTCTCCATATCCACCACCTCACATCCTAGAGCACAAGGGACTAGTCCCAGGCTTCAAGAATGGCGCTCCAAACTGCGCTTCTTCATGTGCAAAGGGAATCTTAGCATAGGACTTTTGAAACAGATGCTGCAAGTATTTCCTCCTCCTAGAATCTCTCTCTCTCTCAGAGAAAAGCAAGGAGGCAGAAGATATTTGTAAAGGACAAAAAGTTCAATGCACCCGAATCTCACCTGGAAAATTACCCACACAAGTATGTGATCCTTTGAGGCATGCTCACCACACAAAAATCAGAATCACTCAACAAACGACCCTGGCACAACCCTTTTTTTTTTAATGGAAAAAAAGAGGCCAAAAGAACCATAAAAACACTCAATTCTCTTGAATATGTTTACACTAGGGGGATGGGCAACTAGGAAGGACAATAATATCACTGGAATGCAGAAGACTTTGGAGGTAGCATTTTAGAGCACCAGGAATGTTGATGTGGGGAGGCACAGATAGATCTGTAGAGATCTATCAGCTTTCCTACTCTGTACTACATTGAAATCACATAAAATGAACACTGCATATCACCTTATTTCCTCCAGACACTCTGTGGACCCCTAGGTTTCCCCCCACACTCATATGCCTGGAAATGGTGTGATCTGGGTGGCTCATGAAGAAAACCTGGTACTTTTTCTTTGGAAACGGCCACATCTCAGTTTCAGAAAGGGCTTCGCCAGGAATGTCTGTTCTGGGTCAGTCTCTTTAATTTTTTGGACAGGCAGGATGCAAACTTCGGGTAACATATGAAAGGA